>JBAHVQ010000368.1:31937-70379 GCA_036872915.1 Nanipora kamurai | reverse complement strand
AAATTAACATGGTTGGATATGGCATTATTTTATTGGAAGCAACAGGGTGTTTATGGGAGGTGCCTTGTCACAGTTAAAAATCACAGTATTGGTTAACTTATTGGTGGAATAGTTAATCCTCTGACGAAGGGGGATGGTATTAGACATGCTAATGCAAGCAAGGGGGCATTATGTCCACCATACATTATAAAATGTGTGTGTTACACAATTTTGTTGACTTCGACAGCTTACATCTGTGAATTCTAAAGATACGTACATTGAAAGTGCCAAATCTCCGCTTGGCCACTGCTTCCTTGATCACCAAAAAATCCTGCACGTCTTTTAAAATCATTTAAATACTTCTGCGTGTGTTTGTTGATAATCAAATGAGAGGGTACTCTGTCATCGGTGGTTTTCTTGTTATAGCTGTAAGAGCTTGTTTTAACTCTCACTGTTCTTTCATGTCTGTCATTGATCATTGTCCAGGTTGTTGTTAAGTAATTGAAATATAAGACGTATAAGCCATTATTTTTATATTCAAAATTTATATGCTAAACAGGTGGCAAATTAATTTGCATATTATTTGCATAATTTGCAAACTTATATGCAAAATTATGCTAAGTTAAAAGACAGTTAATATAAAAAAATGCAGTTTATAAGTTTTAACTTTTAGTAAAAACGGATCGTTTAGTGGTGTTGACGTTTAAAACAGATAGAATATGTCTTTGATAAGTCAAGTAATGAAGTAAATTAAGGAAAACTCAACATTTGTTGGAATCATTTCACAAGTCACAGTTAAATAAAAATTCACGGTTAACAGTAAATATTTTAATAGAATCACAGTAACAGTTAACCCCATAAACACCCTTACCATTTGATTTGTCAATGGCGCAGTACCTTAGGTAGGAGATCTTTCTTTTTAAGCAGCAAACGGAAATTATCGTGGGCGTTTAAAATATCGCAAATTTGCTGGAAATGATCGCTAAAAAGAAATTTTACTGCAAATTGCGACTTTGCTGATTAGTTGTAGTAGCGCTATCCTCTCTATTTTGATTAAATCTTTCAGTTCGGGATCGCTCAGCCTCACCTACCTTGCATTGGTCATAAAACTGTGAGTTTGTGAAACCACACTTTTAGATTCCACACAAAAAAAATTTGCTTTTTATAACTGTAGTACACAATGCTGACCAGTTTCATTTTAATTTTAGCTTTAACTGTCATTTTTTTAAAAATAAAATAGAAGAAAGAAATCATTTTTTTTAAAATACTGTTTAGACTAAGGGTGAATCCTTTGACGGGAAGTTTTTTTCAAGAAATTGATCCATGTCCGATAACTCCCATGCAATGGGATAGCTGTCTCCACTGTCTGTGTCCCATGACAACCAATCCACACGTGATTCAAACTGCCAAATATGATAGCAAGACTTAACTTCCTTGGAGCCAAGATTTATATCTGTGCCATTTCCTATGTAAAACCTAAACACAAAGGAAAACGTTAATGGCATCACTTTGTTCACTCGTCTTTTATCTTTGCTTGGTGAGATTGCAAATACTTAAAGTTATTTGTAAATTATTTCCATTGTAAGTTATTTATGTATCACCAGTTCTTCAGACAAGAGGAGCAACTATGGTTGGCGGTAGGGGGTAGGGGGGTGAGTGAGACCCCTTCCCCTTTTTGTAAGAGGTCTTGTGTGTAACCTGTTTGTAAAGATATTTTGTCCCTAATTTCCCCAAGCAACTTGGATCTACTGCACTAGAAATGGTGGAAGTCCTCTACACAGAACCTTTCGATTAACTTCTGAGATCTCCCCTTGACCAGTAAAATAGTCTGATCTTAGCCAGAGTAACACCTGTAAAGATCTCCACAGTGATGGGAAGAAATTCAACTGTTAAGATTCCCAGCAAGGTTTCCAAATGACTTTTAAAAATTTTTCACAGGAAAAATTTTTTTTTTGTCGTTTCTAATTTAACCCCCTTGCAAGGAATATTAATCCAAATATAAGGAAATCCATGGTTCCACCACCAGCCCCACCCCTGAAATTATTGTTTAGTAGTATGAGTCTTAACTATTCAAATTATTCAATGATTCAATAGTAAGGTGTGGTTGTAAACTTTGTTGGTTCCTTTGGCTTGAAACTGACCTTTCTTGGCTCATAAATTTCACATCAACTTGAAATGTAACCCCTAACTTTGCAGCAGTTTCACCAATATGTCTTGAATCATTCCAAGGAGATTCACTTTCTACAAATGTCACCAATGAAGGGTTTCAACCAGTTTTACATATAGAGGTAATTTCAAGGATGGCAAAAGTGATCAAAAATGTTGATGTATATGGGATAAAAATATACAAGTTATTTAAGTACTACCAGTATTTACCACATAATTGGCCATTCTGTAATGGCATTATGCGAAAACAAGCCAAAGCTTAGTTTCTTTACATTCCAACATGGAATGAAACTGGATTTTGTACATTACTTTTAAATGTTTAACTCCAAAGAAAAAAATTTCACTCAGAAAAATTGCCAAAAAAAGTTCACAGGTTTGGTAAGAGTTTTATATCTGCTGATGATGGCAGTTCCTCATGTCTGAAAATGTAATGGACTACATTGATCTTTTGGTAAACATTTCTGTATCATATTTACCAATTCTGATTAAAACATTTCTTTGTTTTAAATATTTCTAATAAATTTTTGATGATATTTTGAAAAATGTATAAAAATTTATGTTGCTTTATGCTTTTACAAGGAAATTAAAATGGAGCAACTGTGTATAAAAAATTTTCATAATATCAACAAAATTAATTACCTTCTATCACTGACTCGAGCTTGCGTTTACTACTGACAATTTCTTGACCACAAACCCTCAAGATCTGCTTATCAGAAGGATCTGCCTTCCCAAATATGGATTTAATTCCTTGAAAAACGTTCAAATGACGTTAGTTACTTGTTAATATTTTTTGACAGTCTACAATGCTTTAACCATTTCTGTTTGAGAAAAAACAGCCTAAGCATCACTCCATTTATATTACTGAAAGTTAATTTATATGCAGTGAGTTTTGTGTCTGACTTTGTGGGGGTATGAAAAATAATTTTCCATAAACAGGAAACTGAAATTGTAAAAGACGTCATCCATTCCAGTGTGTTTATAAAGATATTATGAAAGTTATTAAGTTTATAAAGTTTATAAAGACATTAGTAAAGTTATGTTGTGTGCTAGGGAGGAGAAAACCATTGCACAACTTGACTTGGAACTTATTAAATTCTACTTTTGTGACACCTCTCTTCTCTTCATTAATCAACTCACTTTTTTGAATTATTAAATAGTTTATGTTTAATATTCTATTTGAATTGTTCATTAATTCTTTCTGGATTCTGATATTCTTTAACCCTTTCCTAGTTGGATGCCCCAGTATCCTAGATGAGTAAAATTGTCTGGCTTAGCCAGTCCAAGTATAATTATACTAGAAGTCTGTTCCAGGCAGAGAAAAATTAATAGCTGTAATAATATATACCTGTAATTTTTAATAATTTAGTTTTTTCCAAATCCTGGAATGAAATATAAAAAAAGAAACCAAGTAAATCCACTAATTTAAAAATTTATTTCAGTTTAGTCCTATAAACCCATTTGCCTGCACATACACCCACTCACTTAATGTGAATTTAGTCAGTACAGGAAGGTGACAGACAGGGCCATACCATGTCGGGGTGCGACATCCCCAACTTTTCCACTATTGATTGGTAAGATGGATGGTCAGTAAAGCTGTTGGTAGATTGAGACTGAATGCATAGGTAAAGTGGGCAATAAACACTGAGGAATGAACCAGAATCACCCTTTTGACATGAAGTATATGACTCTCTATCAGATAAACTAAAAATGTTTGCTCTGCTTCATCCTGATGGTGCCTGGTTAAAAAGAAAAACAGCCAGTAATAGCTCCTGACTATAGTTGAAAACAGTTATTGGTCATACAAGAAAAGAATCCAAACATAGAGACATACATAACCCATTTTTACTGGGGGATGTCCACCTAGATTTGCCCAAGTACTCTGCTTTTCTTAAAATTACCCAAATCATAATTTTCTACTTATACTGCTGTACCAAACCAAATTTTGCATCAATTGTATGCCACATTTTTCTATTTTGCCAAAATTTTATTAGTTTTTTACAAGCTTTGAGTAGGGGGTGTTAGACCCTCCCCCACACACACACCCAGTGTGTACACCCCCACCCACACAACCCCACTCAAAATACCCAAGGTATGCCACTAATGACAAGTATAAGTTACATGGTTACAAGATTAACTAACCATTCTTTCTGCACATGTTTAAAGTGATGACTTCAAGGCAATCAAGTGCCAGAAGTTTAAAATGTTTTCTCATTGTACAGTACAAAATAATTGTCAAGGTAAAAATTATGTCCAATAGGTTTATGATCAATGTGCTGAGAAGGCAACTGTTAACACTTTAAAAAGGCAGGATCACAGAATCTGCTCTCTGTGCCACTGGCCACCCAATCAATCATTAATCTTACTCATACCCAACTAACACTTGTGTAATTTTACCCACCCAAGTAAATACCAATTTGCTAATGTATCTGTTATTTAATTTTATACATACATTTATTTCTACTTTACCAGACAAATACTTTGGTGCTTAGCCGACAATGTTTGGAAAGCATTCTGAAAGCACTGTGCAAGCTGTGTACCTGTGGTGTTTAAGACAAAAATTAAAACCACTTGTTTAGATGAGAATATCGGTTATGCACCCAACATGAAAGATGAGAACTAATGTTATTGTTCATTCCTTATATACTTTTCCCTTTTTTGTTGCCTAAGAACCAATATGAAAAATGTTACTTATGACTATCTTACCCATCATTCCTTGAATTTTTTTTACATCTTGTGTAGCAATGGCCTTTGAAACTGCATTGATAGCAAACTGAATAAAAAGAAATTATGTTTCTTGTGCTTGGAGATGAACTACTGAGTCATGTAAGTGATAACTGTGAAAGTTTCTGATTGAAATGGCATTGTGATGTGTTCCTACAGATTATTAATTTTAACTATAGTAATTATCTTATTTTGCAACATGATAAACACACATAAAAACACATAAAAATAAATAAAAACATGACAAAAAACACGTAAAAACATGATAAAATGTTATGTGTTTCTCTGATGACCACTACATTGTTTTCTGCTGCAGGTATGTTTGTAACATGATTATCACTATAACTGCTTTCTGTTAAAGACCTTTAAAGGCTTTCTGTTAATAGCCATACCGTACTCATACCTCAACTGCTATACATTCTAAGGCTTTGTACCTTCCAAAAATTGGGTGGAATGAACAGTGAGTCTCAGTTAATTAGCAGTGCAACTATACTGATGATATATCAAGCTTTTGAACTTTCAGGTTTAAAGATAAGCAAAATGCCATGCCATTAAACAAATTTGAAAAAACTTTCCACGTGAATCATTAATAAAAATTTGCTTTAAATTTTATTTGTATTTGAACATTATAAGAACCCCATAAAATTTCTGATCAGTACAGTTAACTTAAGAAAATCCATTTTTAATGCTAAATTTCAATATTTTTGCATATTCATGCCCCAAACTGATCTGATTAGCTACCATTACTTGCAATGGATTACTACCAGTATTAAGTGGTATGTCATCCTACCAACTCTCCACATTGTATTAAAAGCACCACAGCGTTATCGAATTTTCTATATTTCTTTTTCAAACTAATGTATTTTACCTCAACACCTTCCAAAAATTCTTGATTTTTAAATGGTGCACTGAAAAGTATAATAGTATATATATATACCAGTATAATATTTTGATCTCAGTAATTACTTTCAAGTTGTCTAAATACATGTACATGTATCAAGAATCCTGCAAAAAGCAAGATTTTACCACACCTTCTTACACAAATGGGTTTGGTTCTCATGGGATTTTTTATAGGAATAATACTCCTATCAAAAATCCTGCGAGAACCATGTGCATTCATGCAGGTAAGTGCAGTAAATTCTTGCTTTTTATGGGATTCCTGATAGGTGTCATATAGTGCATAGTATAGTACAGTATAACATTATTAGCATACGACATGCACGATGATATTATATTATATAATATGGTTTTAGTGTAGTATAGGAGTATCTGAAGGTTGTGGGTTCCACTTCTGTCGGGGACTCAGAAATTGTTTTTTGGAGATAACAAGCTTGACCAATGTTTGGATGTTTGAAATATACCTGATGATACTCCCACAAGAACAATATTTGTGTTTAAGACAAGGACAGACAAGTCTTTATTTTCTGAATGGTATCATATATTGACCCAACCATGGCCCCTATTTGCCAAGGGATTTCAGTTACTGTGTCAAGTTTCTGAACCTCAAGAGTGGAAAAAATAATGAAAACCAACTTACTTGACATTCTGAAGGATTCTTTTCATTATGAAAAGGCCTGCAATCTTGTGCAAAAATGGTGGTGTTTTGTAATCATCTGAAAGAAGCAGTTGCATAACATTTTAAAAGGTAAACATTTTAAAATAAATAACACAAGTAAATGTACAGTGCAATCAATATACTATACAAGCTGTGACTGACAAACCTCAGAAGCTTATTTCTGGGGATTCTCTACACTTTTGAGGAATCTCTCATTATAAATCCTCTAAGCAAAATCATCACTATAACCTTTCATAGATCAGGGGTATTCTCATTCAGCCTTGAAAAATTTAGGGGGCTAAGCAATGATATAACTGTTAAAGTTTTTGAAATGTTTTTTCCTATCTTTTCAAGTTAGCCTTGTTTTGCTAAGATTACTTTTGTTATGCATGTCCTGAGGCAGATCTAGGGGGTGCTGATCTAGGGGTCTTGACCCACCTTTTCATTTCTACTTGTCCATTAAAATCATGCTGAGATTGTAAGAAATGTCACAAAACTACATCACGCACTCCTAAATCAACATTATACTTGAACTGCAATGTTATAGTGCTTAAGAATGCCCTTAGTAAGAATCAGAAAAACAAAACCAAATTATGTTTGAGCAAGGTGATACCCCATGTCCTGCTGTGGTCCACTTGCTGCTAAACATTTAGTAGATCAATTGAAGAATACGCTTCCCCATGCACTGGGTGACGTATCCTAACCCTAACCCATAACCCTAACACAAACCCTAACCCTAACCTTAACCCTAACACTAACTCTAACCCAAACCCTAACCCTAACCCAAACCCTAACCCTAACACTAACCCTAACCCTAACCCAAACCCGAACTCTAACCTTAAATGCATAGGGGAGGCATATTCTTCAATTGATCCCATTTAGTTCACTAACATAAACTTCAACCCCCTTTTTACATTTACTCTAGGTCCTCCCCTGATGTTGTTGTACATTCTGGTGGGACTTAAGTGTTATTTAGGTCTCATGGTCTTCACTATCGATCTTGTTGTGATAATGTTAAGCCACTAAAAAAAATTTTAAAAGTGATGGAAGTAACTTACTTCGTTGCTACCTATAAAAATGGACATCATTTTTGTTGCTGATTGTTCTTGCAAAAATTTGAACAGCTTGTTAGTTTTTAATATCATCTCCCCTACCAGTTTCTCATCAGCTTCAGAAGAATTGGTGAATCTGTCCACAAGAAAAAAGGTGATATAGACCCCCCCGACTATTACATACAAACAACTTTTTATGAATGTTGAAATTCGTAAAAAGTAGTATTTAATTACATCAAATTGTTTTGGCAACCGTGTCACATCAAATATAAAGAACTACGAAGGAGAAATATTTGATAATTTGCGACAGTTAAAGTGAACATTCGTTGATTCCTATTAAACAGCTCGTTACCAACTGTCATTCACTGATAAACCGTTTCTACAAATATTTAAAAGAAAACGACAAACTATAACCGCCGAAATCCATTGATTTTTTCCCGTCATTCCACAGAGTTTGGTATGGGGTAGATATGGCAAGCAGTTACGATATACTCAGAACGATAGGTTAAAAAGGGATGCCTCTTTTTTCCTCTTACATTCTTATCGTAAATATGAAAAAACAACGGTAAACGGATAAATATTACCTTTGACGATTTGTGTCCAAGGAAACCAGAGTTCCCTTGAATTTTCAATGCTCTTTGGACTTGGAGTAAAAGTCCTTTTTAAATAGGCCAAACTGAGGTATTTTATGGGTAAATACTGTTTAAAAATACTCCACATCGCCCTTTGTGATCTGAATACAATTTTGAGTTCCTTACATCTCGCAATGCGTGAGTTTGCGTGACCTGCGCGACAGTTTTTATTCATGATTCTAAAATCTCTTAAATATTCAGGGATTGAGAAGAATTTGAACTTGACGAGACGCGTATTGAGATTAAATGGTAACATTATGTTCTAAGGAGTATAAGTTGATCAGAAAACCGAACAGAAATTATTTTGAAATCACAGATGTAAACAGTTTCATGCGTGGCATACTCGCGCGGTATTTCGCGCGTAATCAACGAAGACGCCACCATACCAACTCTCGTAAGTCTAATGCTGAAAATGAGGTACAATAAATTGCTTTTGCTTAATATTTTATGACGAATCATCAACCATGGGTGAAATAAATGTGGGAAACTGCATCAGAAGGATGTTTGTTCCCCTTGTGTGTGTGGTATCGTTGACGGGCTATCTAACTAGAGGAAGAATTCCAAATACAACCTTAAACCAACTAAAGAGAACTGTCCACCCGACATCCGCAACACGTCAAGCAAGAAGTTCTTTAAGTGAAAGAGCCTCATCAATATCTGCATCACCCACTACGGCGTCACCTGAGGTAGTTAAATGTGAGGGTATTTTTTAATCTTGGAAAAATCTGGAGTGCTTTATTTGGTGTCTTCAGTAATATCGACCTCGGAAGAAAATATGTCTGGATAGTGTGGTGCATGCACCATTCTACAACGTATACTATTTTTTTATTATATTTATATTATTATATGATCGCGGGGCGCTGGACAGGGTAGTGTTGATTCAACAGTTCTACTAGGGTAATGGTCTGAGATGAAGCCAGGAAAGACCTTATGGGAGAATGGGACTTTTTGTGATGAAAGTCAGTTACTTCCTTTGAAAGAGATTTGGAGAAAGGCTTTAAATTTTTTTTTTGATTTTGCTTTCTGTAAATATGCTTGACGAAAAAGCAGTTGTTCTTTATCTGCTTTTGTGTAAGTGGTTTGTACCATTGATATCTTACAGCATATTTTTACAGAAGTCGTTGATGGTATAAGAAGTCTTCCATTCACATTCCAAAATGTTAATTTTTCATTTCTCAGCAATGTGTATCTTGGTTTTAGCTCCAATATCAGACTAAATTGGATTCTTGGGTTAACCTTGAGTGCATTCAGTACATTGAGAGAAACCCTTGTTACTCAATTTATCCTTTATACTCCCTTTTTTCCCCTCATGTTGCATTTTTCTTTTCCTTTAACCCTTTATCCTTTTGTTTAACCAATACAAATTCCACGATTTGCAAGTCAGTATGTGCCTGTCAACCCCCCCCCAATTTCAGTGAGATATGTTCTTTTATTATCAAGATCACATTCCCACAACTGTTTCATTGATATAATTGGTTGCCGAGTCTATAGGGATTGGAAGCAAGTTATTATCCAACTTAAGTGTATGAGATATTCTTGCAACGACTTAACACTATCCAAGAGGATGTGCAGTGTTTCAATTCTATTTCAGGATCATCCTCAGGGTAATATGAAAATTTGTTACACAACCAATTATGACAATGGAACATATCGAGGAATAAAGGGGGGGAAACAAGAAGAGAACTAAGAAGAAAAGGTAAAAATTAATCAATGAAAGAGTTAACAAGAAGTGTCCAAAAGATATGCAGATTGATGAAAATGATTTCCATGTCAAGAATTGTTAGAAACACCATGGTATCTTGTTGCAAAGGTTGTGGCAAAGGAAAAGAAATGAGATTAAAAATTTATTTTGTGCTTTATATTTTATTATCAATATTATTGTCTTTATTTTACAGTTGCCAAATACATTGTACCCAACAGTACATATCAATAAAACTTGGAACTGCAGTGATGTAAACTTAAAAAGTGCAAAGGTAAATAATTATGGTTATTTATCTTTATTAATCATGAGTGGTTGGAAATCCTGGAAATTCCCACAATTTGATTGGATGTAGCAGCAGGCAGTTTTTTGTGATATCTGACAACAGTAAAACGAATTCCTGCCAAAACTCATTCATCAGTTTGCCTCAGTTTTTATTGAAAAATATTTCCTCTCAATCTCGATGGCAACCCTCGGCCAATAGCCTTGGGCAGTTATTGTGACCCCGACAAAATATTTTTCCAACCCAAACTTGCTAACTGGTAAATAACATAATATTTGTCTTTTTCTTTTGCTATAAGCTATAAGTTCACCAAAGCACAAACCTACCATTGGCTACCAGCCAATTTCCAGTAAAAAAATCAGAGATTACCAGAAAAAAGACTGAGTACAGCTGACATCAACTAAGCATAAACACAGTCACTCAAAATACCTTCTAAATTTAACACTGAAGTTAACAGACTTTGTTGTTGTATTCAAAATTGACACTATTTCATCAAACACGTGTGATCAGCTGAGGAAGCTCTGAAGTGACAATGATTGATTCATTGAATCAATGATACTCCTCGAGACATTGAAACTACTGCCTAAAGTTATCTTCCACAAGTTTCTGCTTGCTGGTAACTCATAACAATCAAACCATTTACTTTTTGATTGAAACCTTTTCAACCTGTAGCATCAAGATTACATATGTTAGCACTCCCTGAACTGTATTTTGTGATCCTTATGTTTATTTGTTTAAAAGCATTTGTTTTCTTTCAAAAGTAATCTTGTTTTTCCAGGATCATCAATTAAATACAAGCATTTATGTTTACTACACTGATTCAGATGTAAGTGGTGAGAACATTCTGTATTCCATGCCTTTCAGTAATTTCTTTCATGTTAAAGTTAGTTTATTATGGTTGACTCTGTTATTATATGTGTAGAGTATACCAGTTGGATTGTAGTCAGTCAAGCATTCACTTACAGTAATCACTTCAAACCTGAATATAACCCAGAACCCTTATGACAAAATTTGTCAACCCCACCAAGTGAATGAAGTTGTAAGTGTATGTACAGTTATTAATGAATTAACTCAACTCTGCCACATCTCCCCCTTTGACAAACTAAATTTGTCTGGCATTAGCCACAGTAAGATAATAAAAGTTTCCCACTGGCAGGGAAGAAGTTAAGGTGCATGCCCATTTTGTTAGATAAAATCATCTAGCAGTAGCCACAATGACATTTAAAGGTGCATCATTGTAACTTAAAGCGTTGAACCAACCAAAAACCAATTCCACAAATGCCTTCTACATGCTAGAAGCAAACCTCTATTAAGTGGTTATCCTTGGGGAATAACCACCTGATTAAAAAAATTTTCTTGGGGGAACACTGCACTAGATTGTGATCTTCTATAAATTCTAAGCTCTTTTAGCAAACAAGGATCTTGTTTGCAAAGAATTAAATTAGAGTCAAAAAAACTTGTGAAAATATCAAGTGTACTTTTACTCCATATGGCATTAATTTTTACATAGATTATCTCAAAGCAGTCTTATAATTGTTTATCAAAGAAAGGAACAAATTCATGACAATTATGTTTGCAACTCAATTACACTTAAGTTATATTTGACTTTGCATGCATGCAACAATTCACTGATTTACTGCAACTTAAATTAATCAGACGACTAGTGGACGAGCTCCCACGTGAACCAAGTTTGTGTTCAACATTAAATATATTAAATTAATCACAAAAATATCATTATGACCAATTCTAAGTCCTTAGAAAGTACTAATTTTGGCATCTTCACTAAATTTTGAAAATATTAATCACCATGGTAACATACATAAATACATATATTTCTGTCACAGAGATATGTCCTTCACTAGAAAACGTAGAAAAGAACTGTTGTAACATGGAAATATGTTGGACTTGTATTTTTATCTTGCAGCCCTATATTTGCAATCTAAATCCTTTACACTGTAAGAGACCAAAGCAGCCAGAAGGAGGGTGAGAACAAAATGTTTATTTACCTCTTTATTTAAAAACTTTGGGAGCTTGACGATTATGTTGAAAAGAAACAAGAGATTGATCATCTTACCTTGGGCCATGTACATAAAAGTGAGGTGTTTAGTAAGCCAAATTCAACAATTTTGAAAGATATTAAGCTTCAAAACCTATTTCTTTAAACTTTGGAATCAATATTCTTTGAAAACAGATCAACATACATCCTTTACTAACTTTTTGTGCAACTGGTCCATTAATTTTAACATTTGGATTATCGAGAAAAAGGTCCATAGTGGTAGAAATTATGAAGCATGATCAAAACTTCGTTTCCATAGACTTGTTGAAACGTAAGCTAAAGTTTGGACGAAAAAGAAACAGACTAGAAAATGAGCAAAGGGGGGGTGTTTTCTGAATTTTTACGACATTTATTTTTGTTATATTCTATCTTTAGGCCACAGAATTCGTTAACAGTATACCCGAAGTATGGGGATTATAGCTATTTACCAATATCACAGTGGATCTTGTTACTTCAGGTTAGTCTTGTTCAGCTCTCGTGGCTTAGTTCAGAGGTCTTGCCAGTATCATGGAGGTGGTAGTTGATAGTTTATAGTTTACATTTTTCCTTGAATTAATAGCTCTCGTTTCTTCTTTTCATTTTTGAAGCATGGTGCTGTTGCCTTTCTCTATCATCCCTGTACAAGTGAGGAAAACGTTGCCAAGGTGCGAAACATCGCCCGAAAATGTATGCGAAGACACATTATAACTCCATATGAGGATCTAAACATCACTCAGGTTTGTGAATAGCAGTGCTTACTGCAGTCATCAGAAAACACAGATAACTCTCATTGCACTAACTATGCATGATGGTTCAAAACACCTCTAAACAGCGATAGAAACATGATTTATTTTTAACCAAAAAATACCGAAAAGCCTCAACTTTGCCTCATTTTTTACACGAGGAATTTTTGCCCCTAACAATTACTCTCATGACATGCACAAAAAATATTACTTTAGTAACGAATTAACCCAGTCATTATTAGATATTATTATGTATATATTTGAAGCGCATTTGTGCCAAATGGATGTCTTTCAGTAGCTGTTTCTGCTGAACTGTATCGGCCGTTAAATACCAAGCAGGCAAACATGTCAATCGGCAGTTTCAAACGAACACAACAGCGATATTTATATTGGCACTGACATTTTCGTATACACTAATGAAAAAAAAAACAAACAAAATGGTAAACTTCAAGTGCGAACAGCAGAGCAGAAGCCCTCAATATAATCAAAGAAAGACCATTGCAGGGCCGGATTCAGGAATGTTTAAAGGTGATGGTGCCAATAAAGCTTCTGCCTTGTACCCAGCTGACGGTACCGAACGCCGCGTTATTCGATGGAGAATGGGGATAAGTAATTTTATGCTTGCATTTTGCCTATATAAGTCTATATATTATTTAATTATAAAAGCCATGTGATAGCGACAAAAGAATAGTCAGGTTTAAAAAAGGGGGCACCGCGCCGGAGGCGACTATATGTAGATCCGCCACTGACTTGTGAAGAATGCAACATGAAGGCCGTCCGACTACAATCTAACTCACGATGCTCGGAATCTAGTTCAGTTCAACCAGTACTTCGATCAAGTCATGAAAGCCGATGTTGGGGATATGACCAGGCGATTTGTGTGTATGTTGGTTGGTTATGTGGCATATTAGGATTAGTATTGGTATAACACAACAAATAACCGGTAAATTATGATGCTGCAGCGACAGAGTGTATCAGCAGTTAAGGCGATGTGCATCATCGGGTAGAAGTTAGTTGGATTTATATCTGAGCCTTCTGATAGTTTTCGTATCAGTTCTGCTGTTAGGGCAAGAGCTATTCATAAATTCAAAGAAGCCTTTATGCAATCTAGTGAGACAGAATCTTCTTGTTGCTCTATTGATCAGCCAATTGCCATGGTTGCTTGGGCGTCCTTTTATGCCGACTGGTACGTAAACGAGACTGCCAGTGAAAATTGGATCAAGAACAATGCAATGAAGGGCCCTGCCAGTTATAGTTTTCTGAATGGAGAGTATAAGCTGGGCTTATTACAACCAGCCCACGTTGTGTCGGACGCTGCGGATAGTGAATTGTGTCCCAAGAAACGACTGAAGGTGAGCACTACTACAATTTTTGTTAGTTTAGTGGTTCACCAAATGACCCAATTGAATTGTACAATTGATTGTTAGCTCACAGCTTTTCGGTGTTTTTTTTAAGATGGGTTTGCCATTACCACCAAAGAAAGGGAAGGACAAACACTAGTGGGGTCGGGGACGAAGAATCTGATAAAATTTTTCAAGGCCCAGCCTTTCTAATGTCAGGGTCGCAAAACAAGTGTTGGGTTACGGAATAATTTTTGAACAAACCACACAAAAGATCACAACAATCCTTGGATTTCCTAAAAAACTTATATGACCCAATCTCTTAACATTTTTGCCTCGGCTTTGGACGAACTGGAAAGTGACTTTTTTGAGAAGTGGAAAGCGAGAGAAACGGGTTAGTCGGTCAATCTTTCGGTGATTTGGTTGGTTTGTCGAACAACATTTGTCTGCATGTCATTTTCCTGGCTGGATGATTCTTTATTTCCACATTTAATCAATGACTACACCCCCTTTAACGGAATTATGATTGCAAGTTCGAGTTTGTTCGTGCGCATTTTTCCGCGCATGCTGAAGTTAAGAACTTTCCCGCCATCTTCTTGTACGATGGTCTAAGTTTGCCATGGGGCTCTCTCATATTGATTTCTAAATTTCTCTATTACTTTCCCTACAGACGACAGATGAAGAAGACAACATCGCTATTCTTAGTGAACACTACAATGCCATACACCATCATGGCCACTCCTCGAAGAAACTGAAGAAACAGTTAATTCAAAACTTAAAGAAGCAACTTAAACCAGGAAAAAGACATGTCGATACCGGGCAAGCGGCATGGGCCGTGGGCTCACTTCTTTTTCTCTGCGTCGTCCTCGTTCTTGTTTTAGTCTACACGAAACCTTGGAACGAGAAGGATTACTACTTGAAAGAGAAGATGGCGTCTCGGAACAACAACTCAAACTTCAGCTTGTTGAAAAGTAACATGCGTCGTGGGGCGCGGTCTTGGCGCGAGTTAGCGGAACAACAGAGACATGTGGCTGCATCTCGCCGTTTACTAGGGCCTATTCACGAAGAAGATGAGGACTTCATGGATCTTTAGCAATAACAGTTATTTTAAGAATTTGACCATGGAGACAAAATTTAGATGAAAAAATGCATGATTAAATTCGTAGGCTTCCACCATACTTTCTTCATCGAAAACGCCTCCAATGAATGTAACAATTGAATCCCTGCTTTTTTTAAGCGGCCTTTGATCTGTGGTTTTCCTACTACCAGAGATTTGTGTTGGTATTGTAAAAACTACGCGAAAGGAGAAACGCCAGCATTGATATTCTGTGATTAACCTACACACGCAAAAATCTGACAAGTTACAGTATTGTTGTCTGAACAAGGTTACAACAACGTTGTCATGGAGGAAGAACATTGACGAACTAGCAATATCGTTCTTCATTGTTTCAACATTGCTGTTCAACATATTGTTCAACATTGTTGAAGTAACAACGGTTGTTCATATTTGTTGGAACGGAGAAAAACAACGTTAATAGAACAACCACGTTCGCTATTGTTAATGTGATTGTTTGTCCTTTTCAAGAAGTTGTTACAGCATTGAAGATTGAAAAATGCGTTGACAACATCATCATGAATGAACAACGTTGTAACAGCATTGCTCGCTGGGTGAGGTCTCCCAAGGTCTCTGTCTTTTAACTTTGTTTTTACAGTACCAAGAGCGACCTGTAGCAGCTTGCGTTGGTGAGCTCGGTAGGGCACGCCGAGCAGGAAATTTGACTAATCCGGAAAAAAATTAGGGAAGCTCTCAAGTTGACTGAAAGCACACGAAATCTTTAACAATTTAAACAAAGGAAAATTGAATAAATTATTACTTATAATTCCCTTCTTGTCGATATTTTGGTTTACCGACAGCTTTGTTTCCTCATTGATTTTAGAGATATGGAGGCATACATCTTACAAAATTGTACGATAGGTAAAAAATTGTCAGTAGAATTATATTGTACATAGAACGTAAATTGTTAATTTAAGTTTAGGACAAACGTGGGTAGTTGGAAGCAAAACACAAAGCAAACCATCCATTCAAAGGGATTTCTTCATACTGGTAGGGGCTGGTCTGGTCTAGTCTGGCCTGGCCTGGCCTAGCCTAGCCTGGCCTGGTCTGGTCCGACCAGCCCTGCACATCCTTTTGGTCATTCCAGTACTGACATCAAAGTCGGATGTTCTCTTTCCAACCTTCCGTATGTATTAATTATTTGACTTGAAAACAAACCGTAATTTGAATTAAGAGCTGATGAATTTCGTCCATCCATTGATTTTAACGAGCAATGAATGCCTTTCGGTTCGGCAAAACCCTTTATTTGCTTTTGTGTTTTGATGAATTGATTTGGTGAGCTTATATTTTGTATTTAACTCTGAATTAACTATACGTGAGCACAGATAGAGATGTTAATCGTTTATTACGTAAACTTTGAAAATCTGAAAAAAGTAAATGTGAGTATCATCATGAACTCTGTTTGAGAATTATTAAATTTTCAGAATGTTTGAAAAAGTTATTCTACATTACGTTATGTTATGTTGTGTATCTAAAGCTCTGTCTTAGTTCACTAAGCAGCTCAACTGGTACAACAATGGCCCAGCAACTCGACTGTTGAAGTAATTTTCATTCACGAGGAGTGTTTGACCTGATATCCGAGCACCGAGAAGTGAGTTGAAAAACGAGGCGTAAGCCGAGTTTTATAACCGACTTCGAGGTGTTTGGTAATTAGATTAAACAAGACTTTTGAGTGTATGATATGGCTTCTCAAACAAACTTGTATTTAACTCCTTCCTTTCGGTACAGGTCCTCAGCGACCAATGGAGGCTTTAGTATTTTACTTTGGCTGTCGCCAGACGAATTTACTCGTCAAGGGAAAGTCCTCGGACAGGAAAGGGTTAACAAGGGTTCAAAACCTTCTCCTTAACTCCTTCCTGTCCGTATAGGTCCTCAGTGACCTATGAAGTCTTTAGTATTCATTTTTATATACATTATTAGTAGCAGTTCAATCTACAGACACGTGTTTCGCTGTTCTACAGCTCATCAGTGTAGCTTGGAACAATCCAGATGTGAACACGCCATGTATATATCCCCAAGTAATTGCCGGTGACAACCGCATGTGGGACGATACCAACATGCGCAGATCTAGAGAACATGAAGTGGTATTGGGCCAGAGTGCTCAAACTGCCACGTGGGAGTGAGCGTTGCATTATCGCTAATGGACACCTACACCAAACTCACAGAGTGCTCAACAACAAACATGTGAAGGAGCGTAATAGTTCAATCTACAGGCACGTGTTTGGCAGCTCCGTTGTGATATTCTGTGATATTATATAAATATTTATCAATATTTATGGACATGTATAAATAATTTTTTTGTTATCTAGTTCCACACGTTTCATAATGTTGTCTATTTTTTTTTTATGGCGGGACGGTTTTTTGTATGATCACTTTCGAAGATATGCAAGTGGACAATTGATAAATATTGCCTAAATAGTACAGTGGCGGATCCAGGAAATTGTAAACATTTTCTTAAGTTTAACGTAAAACAGACTGTTTGTAAGCACGGTTTTGCAGGAAATGCACTTCTGGGCCCTACAAAATTTAAAATTTTCCTGAGAAAGCCCCCTAGAGTGGTTTGCGGCTTTGTCGCGAACGTACGCCACAACTTCCGCAGACAACTTGCGAAATCATATTGTGCGCCTCCTCTTTCTACCAACCCTGGATCCGCCACTGTAGTACTCAACTAAACTCCTATTAATATCCCCATACAGTCATGTATACCTTTTGTTACTCGATAGCTGTAAGAACATTTTCAATAGTAGTTTTAATAAATATTATTTTAAATATATTACATAGCATTCAGAGTATATTACATGGCATTCAGAGCATATTATATGGCCATATATTACACGGCATTCAGAGTATCTCTATTTCATTACAAACGTGTAAAGCGTTAAATTATTTGTAACAGTCAATATTTGACGTTCAACAGGCACGATTATAATGTCTTTTTAACTATAGTTGGCTGACCCCGCATTTGAATTTTTTTCCGATGCGAATTATGACTTTTATAAATAACATCTCCCTTCAATATTGACACAGCCGGAATGTGTGGCATTGGTCTTCTTGTTGCTTTTGAATTTGCTGTCAGTGCTTGACACTGTTCAATTTTTTTCTTTCTTTATCCAAGTGGTAATTCATGTTAACTATGGTTGATCGTAAATCTTGTAACATTGTTAAGGTCTCCAGTCTTGTACTGTTCTTTTTGGGTTTCGCCATTCTTCGGGCTTTCTTAACCACTGAGTAGTTGAGCTTTTTCATCTTGGAGAAAAAGTGCAAATCTATTTATAATTGCCACAAGACATTGTTGAACCAAGAGTACAATAAGAAACGCACCTTACATGTATATAAGCATAGCCGTAGGAAGCGGGGGGTTGAGGGACTTGAGCCCCCCGCAATTTTTAATGAGGGAGCTTAGCTCCTCAAAAAATCGATCCCAGGGGCTTCTTTCTGTTTTAAATCTTCGTTTTATGAACAGTTAAATAATAAAGTTTGCTCAAATTGCTGCAATTTTGTTTCCGAGATTCTTGATTTAAGAAAGGTCTGGAAGAGGACCCCAAACCCCGCTATAAAAAATATGGTCACTGATTTCCTACACGTCGACTTCAGCTCCCCCCAAACTTTTAATCCTTTCCTACGCCGGTATGTTTAAGATGTGGTATGTTCTTGTTCTTGCTGTTTTAGTAGTTGTTGTTGCAGTTCTTCTTGTTATGGCTGTTGTGGTTGCTACTGTAGTTATTGTAGTTGGTGTGATGATTGTTATTTTAGCGGTTGTTGTAGCTGTTACTGTGTTATTGCTGCCATTGTTGCGGTATTTGTGGCGGTTGCTGTTGTTGTGGTTGCTGCAGTTGTTATCATTGTTGTTGACGTTGCAGTGATTATCGTTGTTGTTGCAGTTGTTGTCGTTGCAGTTGTTGTCATTGTATTTGTTGTTACAGTTGTTGTTCTGATTCTTGCTGTTGTGGTGGTGATCATGGTTGTTGTTGCAGTAGCTATTGTTGTTGTTTTGTAGTTATTGTTGCGGTTTTTACTGTTGTCACTGACTTGCGATGCACTTGTGAGCTTCGTGCTTTACCCCATCAACAACTTTCATCAAGCACATCATCACCATTACAATGATCATTTCCAGTTTCCACTCCCACTTTCATCGCCGCAACCATTATCATTACCGTCACCATTGCCATTACTGTTACCACTACCAATGCCATCTTTATTGCCATGCACATAAAAATAATCATAACTATTTCCATTCGAATCAAATGCTCGTGTATGGTTTCATCTTTCCTTTCTAGCCTTTTCCTACAGCATCTTTCGTAATTTGGCATTGGCTTTGCTTATCTGTTGTTTACGTTATCTGCAGTCAAACTTGGTTAAATAATGCGAGCTTTGTGTTTTAGTTGATCTCCAAAGGTCATCAGCCAAACCATCATCATTATCATCATCACCATCATCAATATCAGCACTATACGATCTATCACGGCTTAGTACTTACAAAATGGCGAAGAGCTGCTTTGATATTCATCACTTGATACTCAAATAGATATAAGTCGTTAAGAAATTGACGGTCTCCAATACTTTTTTCAACGGCGATAGCGGCTTGGATGCGAGGTATGAAGGTTTGTAGTTGGGTGACCTGGCTGTTCAGTCTTTGCTTTTCCTGTGAAGAAGCTCGTATGTTCACAATATTTAAAGGAAATATCATGCAATTATGGGGGGACAATTTAATGTAATTACTATTTCATCCGCTATAAGCTGTGTACCAGTATAATCAGCATAAAATCCTGGAAATACTGACAGGAATGTAACCGGGATATTTACATGCATGAAGCGCTAATAAGCTATTAATTTATTTTGTGAAATTATTTACGTTGTCTGAAATAGATAAATACGATAGGTAAAACAGTTTAATGAAATTATTTCGGAGTAAAATTGCTGAATCACAGCTGCAATATTATTTCGTTAAACGGTTTTGTACTTGGGGAAATTAGGTTTTATTTTCTTGTCCACCCCTTCTAAAGATCGCTACGCAGGTGAGCGGTCCATTTTCATTATTCGTTATTTATATAAACGTATTCGGGAATCTCTTGGTCATCTTTTGGTACAAATTTAACGCGGGAAATTCAAGTACACCGAGCCAGTCTTGTCAAAGGTCAATGGTTACCGCAGCTCAAACCGTCGAAAAACGACAATACGCTTTTTAAGTTAATATTGAAAAGCAACACCAATTTGATTTTGTCTTTTTACGTTGATTCGAGCTACAGTAGCTAAAACAATAAAGTAACCAAACAGCAGTGCATCATTCTTATTATGGATCCCCAAAGGGCAAATAATGGACCCAGAATTACAATAATGGACAAATCATGCGGCCTCTTTCTGTAGGCGCGGGCGATTGGTGGGAAACTAAAGCGTAATTTGGAGTGGCCTTAGCTAGTCTAGTGTACTGGCGATTATACCTGTGCAAATGTCAAGTTGAACTATTTTAAATGTAACCTATGCTGTGACATCTGACTCGCTGGAGCGTCTCAGAAATTTTTGTCGAAGTAAGATAACTCAAAGAACTTGTTCAACATGAATCTCTACTCAAACCGGACAAATTTCCTGCTTAAAATAGCTCCAGGAATATCTACAAAATTCATGAAATAACTTACGGTTAGGTTCAACTCATGAATGAATGGTAATCCTCGGGATTTAGTAGTTATTGTTTTTTCCTACAAAATATATGAAAAACACTATATAAGTAATATTCAAACGTCGAAAATAAGGACGTGACGGGGTTTCCAGGTACGAGGAATTCATTCCAGTCCTCGGCTTCTCCTCGGACTGGAACGAATTTCAACAGTCTCCCAACCTTTTGGTTTTCTACAAGTCGTTCAAAAGTGACTACGCAGCACTTTACTTTTGTCTCATTTCACATTTTTTTGTTCCTACGTAATTAAGGATCAACGCCCACCAGCTGGGATGGCATTAGGGTTATTGATAAGGTTAGCGTTTAGGTGAGCTTTCATCTCAAGGGATGGGGTTAGGCCTGGTGACTAATGGAGATCTTAGTATTTTAGTGTAAACCCACAGTCGCCAAGGGATTAATTGTAGAAATCATAATTCGGACTCGAGTCACGAATCGAGAATCCTGGATACATCAGTAACTCGTCGCCGTCATGCTTCAAGGTCATCTTGCTTATTTGTCTTCACTACCCATGATTCATCTCTTGGGTCGAACCCGTGTATTAAGTATAGAGGGGCTTAAAATGAAATTAATGATTAAATAACCGCTCAGCCCTCGGGATCGGATGCTTAGTAAAAGTTCCACTGGAGGTTCCTTGGGACTTCCACTAACCCTCCACTGGCTTTCGGGCGCATTTAAGCACTGATTTCTCTCATGCCATGGTATAAATTATAATAATTAATGTTGAGCCCATGTAAACAAAACGTTGTAGTTACCATGTTTTCCAGTATAGTTCTTGCGAGGTTCTTTGACAGTTCATTAGTTAGGGCACACAGGTTAGTGTAATACACCTTTCGTATTAGGTCCACATCATTCTGCGCCAGCCGTTCCCTTGGTACTGCGGTTATCTGAACTAGCGACAGGCCGAGCAGAGAGATAATGGCGTTCAACCCCATCTTTTGCGGAATTACGGGAAAATGCTCTTAAAGATGAGGACAAGAATCTCTACTGAAAGCTTTCAAATAAAAAAAAAAATTGCAGATCAGATTTGTATATTTCAATTGTATTAAATCTCAAAAATTATTAAACAGTACTCACATTTTCTTATTGAATCTATTGATCGACGTTTCAGCTCTGTCTTATGTATATATTCATATGCTAATGATATATACTGAATGTGAATGGATACATTTGTATATACATATATATACCTTAGGTGAATGATGTAATGTGATAATTTCTCCAAGGAAAAAAAATTCCCTAATGTGAGGTCGGCGGTTTATTTCAAACTCCATCGATGTATCAGCGGAGGGGCAGGTAATTTATCAAATGTTTGACCAGAAGGGTAACCATAGTAACAAAAATAACTGTTTCTTCTATCTGTGTAAGTCGACCTAGCCGGTTTTAATTTAAAAGGTGCAACGGCATTTCATTACAGTTTCAGAACCCTTAAACATAATTTCTCATCTCGCTTTAAATTTCAGTGTAAAAGTGTTAAAGTGTAAAATCTCTCCGCTCTTTCTCCACCCCTGGAGCGACAATAATTTTGTTCAAGAAGAAAAAAAAAATTCCCTAATTTGCATTGAGCAAAGACCTCCGGTCGAAGAAAAGGGTTGTTTAGTACAGGACTATCTCAACAAAAGATAACGGCAGCAAATTTTCACCAAGTATTAACGCGATGCTTCAAGATACTTCGTCGCACGTAACTAACTTGATAGAATGACGTTTTTTGCCATTCTGCACGATTCAGAATACGAAAAGAAACTCAACAAATATCCTCCCCTCCCACCTTAGAAATGATGTAGTTTTACTGAGTTTCACCTGGTAAAGCTCTCTCCCACTCAGTAGGAGTGATGTAGTTTTACTGAGTACCAGATTTCTTTTCCTGGCGAATTCATAATGTCACGACATCTTTCAACAGTCAAAAGGAAACATCTGCGCCTACAACACTCACAGACCGCGCCAGGATAGGAAGAAAGAACATTCGCCGTTAGCCGTAAATATTTGTCGCTCCATTCCCCTCAAGTCGGCACACTGAAATTTTTCCATTTGAGTTTCTTAGCGACTGATTACGCACGTAAAATCCACTTTTAATGAAAACTGACGTTTTGAAATGTATTTTCACTATGATAACCTGAATATTCCACTATCATAATTATATTTTCGGTTCAAATTTTGCGTATTTTCCGGGGAAGTTGTTTTGCCCAAAATGACCTATTCCTCTTGAAGTCGCTTGTCTGATAAAGAATTTTTTTGTAAAACGTGAATTCTCGATTCCGGAATTTTCCCTTGCTGATAAACCGTTCTTTCACTAGCCAACGGTAGCAATATTTTCTCTGATTTCCTTTGGTGGGTAAAACGGGAAACATTTCAACACACTCAGGGAAATTTTGTTCCTGAAATAGAGTTGCGGTAACTTGCTTAGTGTATCACATCCATTCAGTGTCTTCACTGTGGCGCCAAATTCTCTGGAGCTTTGAATTCTGACCTCAGTTAATTGCTATTTTCATCTGAAATGAAATTAGAAGTTCTAATTGTTCTGAACAACGTTTCTTTGAGGAAAAACCAGAATTTTATTAATGAATGACGAGAATTGGAGTAGCAAAATATATTAAATTGCCACTTAAAGTAAATTTACGGGGGCTCATTTTTCCGGTTTTGGTCGGTTTCCGGTTATTTAGGAAAATTTTCCTTGAGCTAGTAATTTTTCAACAAGGAACAAAGGAAAAAATGTGAAAATTTTCAATATTCAAGGTTCAAATTTTCAAATACGTTTTGTAGTTAACAATTTTCTCTAAGTGATCGGAATATAACTTTATTTATTTTTAGACAAACAAAATGATGTAATAGGATCACATATCGATTTTGGTTTTCTTAGCTTTTTGATTCTTTCCTGAAATGCGCGGTTTTTGGTCGAAGGTGTGATTTACTGATCCCAAAGTGTTATAACGATGCCAATTGGTTATTATTCGTCCTAATGAATTTTTTTAAAAAAAGTTTTTTTTCTTTCATCACAGGGTTTTTTTTCGTAATATTAATTGAAAAAGATTAATACTCAATTTTATTTATCTTCGGCTACTCTTCATTTCTTATTTCTTAATGGTTAGAGCGTCTCACCGGTCATCAGAAGTTGCGGGTTCGATTCCCGTCTTGGGCTCAGAAACCGTTTTTCTGAGAGAACGAGCTTGACGAACGTCCTCTAGTCATCTGATAGTTTTCAAGCTCCCACATGAATTAAGTTTCGTGTTCATCAATTATTATTTCCATCATTATTAACATATCGTGACTTCGGCTTAGGGCAGTACATATGACGAACCTGCACTGCAGCTCACCGTCTGAATCGGTAGTTAATGGTTGGAGCGTCTCACCCGTCATCAGAAGGTTGCGGGTTCGATTCCCGTCTTGGGCTCAGAAATCGTTTTTCTGAGATAACGAGTGTGACGAACGTTCACTAGTCGTCTGACTCTTCATTTCCTCGAATATCACTTGCAGCTAATAGGAAAAAAAAATTCAAGTGTCAAAAAAAAAAATGCAAAATTTTCGTGATATGCTTTTTCACGCAGTAAGCGCAGGGGATCCTGGGAACAGACGTCTGGACATGTAATAAGAATTCATTTTTTCATCGCTTTTCTTATGCTTGTGGTCAGCGAAATTCTCCCAGAAAATTTCCACACGCGCGTTTCATGAGAGAACTTGCCGACATCGAAGGAAGAAGTCGGTAAATAACATCTATTTCGCATTTGGGATTTGCGTTTATTTTAAAAAAGGAAAGTCGATGATACTTTTTAGTATTTGACTACACCTATTTATCGTGTCGTAATTTATTGGGGAGTTGTATTTAATGTGAAAAGGAGGACGTACAATGCCGTTTAAACTATGAATGTTTGATGGCCAAGACAGATCGAACACTTCCACGGCAGTTCCAATTCTACCCATGAATTCAAACTCGGCTAGTCCGAAGATGAAGAAGTCCTTGGCTGGACGAACTGGTTCTGGGAGGTGAGCTTAGAATGCTTCTATAGTTGATTCGTACAAACGTGTCTTTTGGACCGAAGATGGAGAATAATTTTAATGTTGTCAGCGAAATATAATTGTTGTTTTGTGATAGTGTGACCTGTCATTGGCTTCTCTTTGTGTTGTGAATCACGTTTTTAGCCTGTGAGATTGTTGTATCTTGAATAAATCTGCTCTGCGGACACTTTTTGTCTTCTTGACCCAAATGAAAAATGAAAAGCCATTGAAGACCCACGATTTCACCTTGAAGTGTCGAATTTATAGTTCACAATGAGTTGACGCACGTGTGCTTTTGAAGTCAGTCTGCAATTCTTTGAAAATTCTTTGTCTCTTTCTCCGTCAGGCCAAGAAGCAGAACGCCTCAGAACTGTGGATCACCTCAGCAGCAAGTGAGTGAGAAAAACACGTTGGTGGTAGTTGATTAACGGGGTTTAGATTTCAAATTTTGAATGAGAACAAGCTTAAGACACTTGTTGCTTCGAAACCCAATTTCCGGCCATGGTCGATTTCTTGTTGTGTCTGAGTTTGTTCTTGTTTTGCTCTGATGGAACGCGTTCTTATTTGAAAACAGGCCTTCGACGGACTGTATCAGAACGATCGTCTAGTGAACTCTGTTACATCGGTTTTGGTGAGTCTTGTTTTTGAACCTAAAATTGAATCTAGATGTAAATATCAGTTAGTTTCATTTGCTCTTTTTTCGTCAAATGAATGTTTACCTGAATTTTCTGTCCATAGTCAAATGCACTTGTCTCATCGAGGATTGCGTAAATTGTTGAATAACTTCGCGTTAAGTAGCTATACGAATATGAAATCTTGATCGAGATAAACCAGTGAAATACTATTTGGTTTAATCCTGACATTCTGCAGGCATCGCGAGATGACAGTTTGAAATATTTGTGAAAGGTTAAGATATTCTAATCTGAGTTGAGGATCTTTTTTTAGCTTTGTCTCGGCAATCGATGATTGTTGTGGCTGTTTTCATCAAACCAAAACGTTTTGTGAAATTTAAAACCCAGCAGCCTTATGAACACTCTGATTGGTTAATTAAGTCATTGATTTAATAGTGAAATGGTTTACAGATGTTCTAAATATCATTTCCTTATTCAAGAAGTCATGTTTATTAGACACGTGGAATACTTGGTCAGAGAATGGTGTCCATTTGTTGGCATTCTTGAAACTTGTTCGTCTTACATTTGTAGGGTTGTATTGCAAGGGTGACTGGAAAAAGTGGAAAACAGTTTGAAGGTGTCTTCAAAACTATTTCTCCTGAGGTATTGGAGTAATTTATGTTTTTATTTTTTGAAAAGATGCAGATGTGGCCATCTGAAATTTTTTTAGGATGTCATTGACAGTCTGATTAAATTTGTAATTTTAGTTTTCTATGGTATTCAACTAAGATACTTACTACATAAATCAAGCATCTAAATCAAAATAATACTAACATCCCCTGTATATTGACAGGTGCCAGATACTTTTTATTTTGTTTTTGGCTATTTTTGTCACTTTCCTTTTTGTTCCATTTGTTAATCTTGCATCAGTTCTGGAGCTGTACTTTTTTCTTAATAATGCTGCATAAGTTGTCAGACAGTGGGGATTTAATTACTTTACTAAGTAAGACTAAGGAATAAGATTAGAAGGATTTTAGGTAAAACCACTCTGAGTAAAAGTACTGGATCAAAAAATTTGAGTAAAAAGTTTAATTACTTGTCAGAAACACTTAAAGTAGAGGTAGAAGTACAGAATCAATTGAAGTATCCACTCCCCAGTCTGAAAAGATGCTTCTGTACAAGAACTAGTCCAACTCCCCTGTTCTATGTTTGGGCTGTCTGGTTTCTTTTCTACCCCAACTGGAGGGCCAATAAGTAGCCTAACAACCCTTGAACACATTAGTTTTAGAGTAACTTTGGAAAACTGCTTTTGCTACCTTGTATTGCGAGAATGAGTAAATATACTGAGAATATTTTGTGAAGTAAATAAAAATAACAAAGTAAAAAATATTATTACTTTGGAAAAAAACTACTTGGTATGCTGTAATTACATGAAATAACTGCTCAATTATTGTAATAAAGAACTTTTACTTTGTTGCATATCACCACAGTCTGCTGTTAGGCACATCCAATGAAAAAATGTTGATAACTTCATGGGAGGTGTATGCATATAATATTCACATACAAGTTGTTGAAGCACTAGATATCGAACGAGGGGCTAGGTGAGCAATTGAGATTCCCAGTACAAAGCGATATTGTAAGTGCTTATTTAACATTGTATAAAACAGAAGAACTTTCCATTCTATGATTTATTTCATCAGTACTAAGATTTACTAAATGTATAAAAAAGTCATTTTGAGCCTGGGAATCTCAGAACAACATGTTTTAGTTTTATCAATAAGTCAGTCACAGAATGAATGAAATAAAAAAAAATTAAAAGAGTCTAACTGATGGCTTTTCTTTGTTAACAGGGTAGTTTAGTTCTTGGAAAGGCTAGCCAAGTTGATGAAGCACATCAGAATGGGATAGTGGTATGTATTGCTGCATCATGTAGCTCTGATTAAATTTTTATGCTTGTAAGTATTTGATAGCTGTAGAAACTCTTGGCGTTGTTGATTTGGTTGTCACATTTGCTTTAAATGTAGGAACTCAAGGTATAATTATAAAGCAGATCCCTGCTTAA
The DNA here is from genome assembly GCA_036872915.1 of Nanipora kamurai. Classification (NCBI taxonomy): domain Eukaryota; kingdom Metazoa; phylum Cnidaria; class Anthozoa; order Scleralcyonacea; family Helioporidae; genus Nanipora; species Nanipora kamurai. Next base: position 42,729 of record JBAHVQ010000368.1, on the reverse strand, counting down.
GGTTCTGAAACTCTTAACTTTTAAGTAAATGTTAAAACCTGCGCACCTTCTTGGACCTTTATGTTAAAGTTTGGGCCTTTGAATCCTTTGTCAGTTAGGCTTCCACAGTGTTTAAAAATTGCCATATCCCATTATATAGGGAATACCAGAATTTTATTTGTGATACCAAGCACTGAAATAGTGGTATCACTCCAGGGTACCAGTGAGAATTATTGAAATATTGTTGTTTGTGGACCCTTCACACATCTTGCAAAATATAAACTTATAAAACCAGCAATTCATCACACAACACCAGCTGGTCTTCTAGAGGCAGCTGGATCTTGACAAAAGTACTGCATGGAATTTGAACAAGCTTAAATTAGTCACAAGCCAATGTAAGTCATTGCAAGTTGACAGTCAACTGAGACAAAACGTATAACTAGGGGTGACTTGTGTTCTCATTTGATGAGGGTTTTACACTGTTTGTTGCAGATATTTGGCACTGAAAAAGGGTTCTCTGATTTATGATTTCCTACCTTAAGTTTTTTTATGTGCAGCTTAACCCTTTCCTGACTGAGGACTTTCCCCTTGATGAGTAAAATCATCTAGTGTTAGTCTCCAGAGGTTGCTGAGGACCACTACAGTCGGGAAGGAGTTAAGGAATATCTCGAACAAACAACTGTACAGTGAGTATAAGTTAGTTTAGCTAACTTAAGTTTACACTTTTGTAGGATTCAGCTCGGCCAAAAAAGGATCAGTTTGAACAGTTTGTAATTAATCGCAAAGACTGGGTGAAGGTTGAGTTTAAGGATGTGGATTTGGAAGCATGTTGTGGGAAAAGAGGTAATAAAACTCACTTAGTTTTTATATTTTATCCCCACATGGATTTAAAATTGTTGTTGGAAGAATATTCCTATAGTTTATTCACAGAAGCTGGGAAGTCTATGTTTATATTATTTGTTTATTCCAGATACATTCAAAACAGACAGTGCCATTGTCAAAAAAATGAATGGTCAGCCAAGGAAAGAGCTAGAGGTGTGTTCAGCATCTTGCTTACAGTGATGCCCACGATTTTTTAACATCCTTTGTAGATCTAGTTTGTGTGTAATTTCTGTTTACCTGCCAAAGATTTGAATAGAAGGAGGTATGTACAGCATGATAAAAAACTCCATGCACAATTAGTGCAGCTATCTTTTGTTATGCAACTACCATCCATGACTGCACAAGTGAGGTATTGTGGGTTATAAATTAAACTCACTTGATCACATGAACCCCAGTGAATTGCTGAAAGACAACTGGTTCTGCAGGTACAATGTAGTGATATCTTATCTTTAATAATTTGTACTGCTATCACATATATCCATAGTACTTTGTAGCTTCATAGTTTGTAGACTTGCCCCAAGTCTCTTGCTTATTACTGTATGCCCTGGCAAGTGAATGTGGTTTTTTTGCACAGTCAAAACTTTCAACTCACAGAATGTTACACAAACTGCTACAGTATAAAGAGGTTTAAATCTGTACCCAGTTATAAGTGGGTAGGTTATTAACCTCCATCTTTCAGATGTCTAGTTAGTGTACCATGTTATGTATTATATCCTCATTATATACGTCATACAGGAAAACTTTGTTAAAAAAACGTGAAGGTGACCCCATATGTAATCTTTATTTTGTTGTAAGTTAACTAATTTTTACTATGAAATACTTGTTTGTTATTTTTAGAAATGGGTTCCTGCAGGAGATACGGATGGATCATTGGAAACTCCAGGCCTGGAGGATGCTCATGCAATGGTATGCTTCTTTCCTTTCATTTTTTGCCTGGGCTAACCCCAGACTGCTTTACTCTGTGTAAAATAATGATTTTACTTGCCAAAGGGAGAAATCTGGCAGTGAAGGAGTTATTTCCCTTTAAGCACTTGCTGAAGTCATTGCTAATATTTGAATATTTTTGTACAGGCTAATGGTTGGAGTGCAGATCAAATGTTCAGTGTAAATGAGAAAAAGGTAAGAGAATTCTAAGTTAGAAAAAAGTGTGTGTAAAGGAAGGTGCAGTTTTCTTAGAGTAATGGAAATGAATTTTATTGCAGACCTCATTTTCCAAGATTTCTTTACATTTAAATGATGTAATATATAGTGAAGATAAGTCAATGATTTTTCATTACCAGCTAGTCCAATCTAGTCTCACCACCACACCCTTATCCAGCTCTTTCCCCTAAGGTCTCATGCTAGCCTGACTTGCTGCCTTTAGCTGATTCCCAACAGAATGACAATTTCTTTTCTTTTTCAGTATGGGGTAAAGTCTACATACAATGAAGACATGGTAGAATACACGTAAGTCATGTAAATTTAGTTGTAAATCTGTATTGTTCATTCCCTGCTCAACAACATTTCATTTATTGCCGAAACTAGAAAAGGCAAACCCTAATCACAAAGTATTAAATGCCCTGAGGATGCTAGTGACACAGTGGTGGGGCACGTGTCTATCACTCGTGTGATTAGGCTCCAGGCTCCAGGCCCCAGGCTGTTGTCTGATTGATGTTACCTTGGTCGCAGTTGAGAAGATTGTTATCCAGTATGAATCATTGAACTCTATAGAGACTGGAAGGCTGACTCCAGTCAATGAGTTAATCAAAAAGTGAAGCCAAAAATGGCAGATATAGAGGTCTTCTGTTCATTTCCCCCAGGCCCTCATGCAGATTTCATTGTTAGTGTTTAGTCCTGTCAAAACATGTGACATGGGGGGTTCCAGGGGTTTTAGTCTTCAACCTTTGAGAGAAAAACTTGAGCATCAAAACCCCAGGAAATGCATGTCTTAGCTTGAGGTCTTATACCCTGGAAGTCATAAGTATTTGATGTCCAGGGGGCTAGCTGTAGGTTCTAAGCTTAATTAGAGTTATTGTTTGTGTTAGGAACTGGTTCTAATTAATATGACCATGTGAGGGACTGTGGGAAATGATCAGAAAGGCCCCTTGTCAGCCATCTTTGGTTTCGCTTTTTGAGTGGCAGTCAGCCTTCCAGTCTATGTAGAGTTCAGTGGTTTGGCTCTACCGAACATTACTGGTTTTCGTGGTGTACACTGGTTTCCTCATGTAGTAAAACTGGACCCATGAGGGATGGCCCTCACTGGGAGAACAGTTTAGTTAGCTAATACGGTTATCCAGTATAAATACTGTAGACACATTTTACCTTACCTTCACCTGCTATATTGATTTGATAAACTATGAGACTTTTACAAAGAAGTCCAAATTTACTTGCCAATACATCATGCTTGTGGATTTGTAATCATTTGAGTTGAACCCTACAATCATAAATTTGGACGACTAGCAAACGTTTGTCAAACTCTGAGCCCTAGACGGGAATCGAACCCGCAACCTTCTGATGACCGGTGAGACACTTTAACCATTGAGCTACCGAGACCCAGATGGTGAGCTAATGTGCAGGTTCGTCATATGTACTGCCTAAGCAAAAGCCATGTTTTTTGGAGGCAGTGAGCTTGACAAATGTTCACTGGTCTTTTGATATATACCAAGCTCTTACGGGGCCAAATTTGTGTTCAATAAATCATAAATTTCTGGCTATTTTCTTGGCAGAACGAAACTTGAAAAACGTGACACACCTGAATACAGAGAGAAAGAAAAGCTTGCAGCACAGAAAGCAGAAGAAATTTATAAGGTAAAATTCAATGAACTGCTCATAATTTTCAAATGTACTTTTTTGGGTAATGTTAAATAAGGTAGTAAGTAGTAATAAAAGAGGCCTATTGCTTCAGTTCGCACTGAAAATGAGTTTTCATTTCATTAAATCAGATGTTGCTTTCATTGTCAAGCAAAGGGAAAAGGTAACTTGGAAGAGGCAACTCCAAGATTTCGTCAAAATATCCAACCTCGAAAAATCTTCAAGAAGATTATTGGCAATAGATAAAAAAGCTGAGATTAATGAGAAAGGAAAAGAGATCATTTTAGTTTTTTTAGGCGACCATAATTGTTGTCAGGTTTTACAGATTTAATAATTTTAAAAAATAAATCCCGTGTCAGAAATAATTTTTCTTAGATCATGACCTTGACGAGCGTTCGTTGGTCGTCTGATATACTCCAAGCTCCCACATGAACTGATTTATTTATGTTCAGCTTTCAATGAATCCTGTATTAAGTTAGCAATGTATGAGATGAATACACAAAGTACTTGGAAACTCTTTTCAAAGGAAAGTTTGTGTTGCATTTTTGTGTTGTTATTTAGGAAAGCCCACATGAACGAAGCAACATTGACAGTGGTAGGTCAGAGGAGGCACTGTACAGTGCCGTTGTCCGGAACCGATATGACAGATCAACTCCACAGAATTGGAGAAATCCTAATCAAGACCGGCCTGACAAAGAACAACGACCTCAAAAAACGCAGCGGGAAGGTTCTAGTTCTCCTGCGTTGGCGAAAGAAACGAGTGAGTAATATTTGTGAAATTGGATCTTTTTCGGTTTGGTGTTGGCAGAAAGAGTTAAACTGACCATGGCAATGTTACAAAGGGAGAAGAAACAAAATGGCGAGTAAGCAACGAGGAAAAGAAGAGAGATGAGCGAAGGGCAGATGAGCGAAGTACAAAGCTAGAGGAAATAAGGGGGAAGTGGGACAGAAAAAATAAAGGGAACCGATAGGAAGAAGGTGAAGCAAATCAGTTGGAATGAAAATAATGAAAGGTTTAAAAATATTGTGATTGAAGCCAGGCATCTCGAAGAAAAATTGTTTTAACGGATTTAGCACAGGCTTAATTATTAGAAAAGTTTAAAAACGTTTCGGCTAAAATACTATTGCCTTCTCTAACTGCAGAAAGAAATGAAACGGAGGGAGGAAGGAAGGGAAGGAAGAAATGACGGAAGGGAGGGCGGGAAGGACTAGGAAAGGGTGGGAGGGAAAGTCAAAGAAAGGGGGAGCGAGGTAGGAATGGAGGGTCAGAGGAAGAAGCTAGTCAGGGAGGGAGGGAGGCAGATAAGGAGGATGAGTGAAAGATCTGAATTTTTGGAGTATTAAAATGACAAAGGAAGAAGTAGTTGCTTTTTAGCAACTAGTTTTTGTCTACAAGATGTCTGCAAGACTTCCACACTCGGAGTCCTATTAAACGCTACTTATTTATCCTGTCTGGATATTCTGGTGTCTACTCAGCAATAAAATTTGACAGGAAGGAAAGTGGAAATTTCACGGAAACGGAAGAGAGGGAAGCTGGGAAGAAAGTGAGAAATAATGCGAGAATGGTGCATAGGGGATTTGATAATGGTCAGGTAGATTAACAGTGCATGCTGTTGAAGTGGTACCCTGTATTAAGACTGGGAATCTTACTGTCGCGTGGTTTAACTTATGAAATTAATTCTGAGCTTTTGTCCTGTTTCTCGCTTCTCTCGTAAAGATAAGAGTCCTCAGGCTGACGAAATGCTGAAAGTGCAGGTATTTAGAGTCAAAGTCACAGTACACTTTTACTTTGATCATCTTTCTGAAGTCTTAACTTATAGTCAACGCAAACTTATCTTTTAGACTAAAGAAAAAGTTGTTAAACAAACGGCAGAAGCGCCAGTGGAGGACAAACCAGAAATTGACGTGGAAGGTATCAGTAATGTTTTAAGATTTACAAAAGCATTTCAGTAACATTAATCTTTCGTGAATTATGTTAGTGAGTGCGTACAGATAGCTTTATTGCGAAGGTCTTTCATATACGAATCTGTATTCCCGCCCTTTGAGCGCAGGCATCTATTTGCGACTTGAATCGCCTGTCTGACCTACGTAATGAAACTATCAAAACAAGCATTGGACAATTAGCTTTTTTTTTGGTCATATGATTGATTGATTAATTGATTGATCGATCAATTCCCTGGATGTATGTAATCATGTCGGTATTTATGTTGTTAATTTGTCAGCAGTAGCATCCAAGGATGAAGTCAAGGACCCGAAACCATCACAGAATGTCGTTGCAGTTAAACCAGAGACCAATACAACGAAGCCTCCTGTTAGTCAAACGTCTCCAAATGCCTCTGTTGATCCTCCCAAAGATCCTGGTACCTCCAAGTCTCCTCTCGCTACGACTGCCCAGTCCAATCCAAGAAAGGAAGTCGAAGAACTTAAAGAGTTCAGCATGAATTTCAAGGTACGATTTTACGTCAGTACTGAACTGGATAAATAACTTCATTTTTTACCAGAGGTCTCTCTTTGACAGGTAACAGGTAAGGTCGTTTGGTGTTATCGAAGGTAAAAGATCTCAAGAACTTTTGGTCAGAAAGGAGTCCAAAGTACTCTTCATTTTCTTTAAAATTGATGGAAGGAAGAACGGGGAGATAATCAGGGACGTAGAATAGGTTTTTAGTTCTCAACTAAGCGTTCATTATAAACTTACGCAGAGTAATAAATTTTACAGTGAAAACATATGGTTGTTTTAACCGCTCAACCTTTGAGGTGTACCTTTTCTACATTTGAAGCAGCCGTTGATGATGCAAATTAGGCAGATATGCTTCGTGGAAGTTAAACTCATTGCTATGAGTCGGTACAACTTTGGTTGCAGGGGGTCCTGGTAGCCCTACCTCCTTGTGTAGCGAACGGAAGAAGTCCAACAGTAAATGATATTGATATATGGTGGAGGAAATTTTGGAGTGTCAGAATGATATAGTTTTGAGATCCAATCAGGACCAGTTTTTTTTATATCATTCTGACACTCCAAAATTTCCTTCACTATATATCAATATCATTTCATGTCACTGAGTGTCAATGCCAAATATTCCTTGTCTAACAGTAGTTCGTTTGATATTAAATCATGTAAACATTCATACGAGACCAAGAAATTGACTGAAAATTTAACTGATGAGTGTTCTTTTACGTTCGAAACTTTATCAGGAAAAAACAAAAATGTATCTTTCGTTTTGTTTTTTGTTGTCTGTTCTCAGTTGAAGGATAAAAAGTCCAAGGAGAGCGGAACCAAGGGAAAAGAATGTGCGGAAGAAGATGAAAAAACGTCAAAAGAAAAGAAGGAGGATGAGAAGGAAATTGAAGGTTTGGCAAGAGATGTAACGACGTTATATTCAATAACCACGGTTAAGGAACGAACGATTTGTATTTAGTTTTATTTTTATTTTTCCGACGACTCGGCGATTGGTTCCGACGTCAGGGAAAGTAAGCCGCTAGTTAAATCGCGGGCGTTTTTTTTTTTTTTTGACATACAGTTTTCGAAGGGAGAAGCCATCTTGTCTCCGCTGCGTTTTATTTTGAACTTTACTGACATACGTGTGTGTTGAATAAATCGTGTATTTCCAAAAGCGTCATAGTTCTAAAGTTCGAGAACAGCTACAATTGTCACGTTTCTGGCATATAAACTGCAGTGCAAAAGCGTTTCCATTTTTTTCGTTTTCAGACGAGTAGTTTATTCATGTCTCAGATGCTGTGCCTGATTATTCTGACTGTGGTTTTTGTTTTTAGAGCCCCAGGCAGCTGAAGAAACGAAGACTGCGACAGAATCAAACAGGTACTTTCTTTGCCTCGCGGTACGAGTGCATGGTGAATTATAATGCGTTTACGGTGTAGCTGTGATTTTTTTTGGAGCACTTAGGTGCGTTTGATGATCCATCCTTGGGGGGACAGGTAGCTACGTGGTGACGGTATCGGTAAGAGTGTAGAATTATGTTTAGATGCTGGAACGTCATCGTAAGTGTTGGTTAAATGGAGAAAGATTTTAAGCAGTGGCTAAAGGCAGCCGAATTCACAAACGCAGCATTTACATAAGAGTACAACGAAGCTGAATTTGAAAACTTTGAAGAAAGTGCATGTAGGTATGCGGGTATATATTTGTGATGGTGTGTAACCGAAGATACTTTTGTTTCCAATAGCCCGGAAGTGAAAGTAAAGTCAAGTTTGAACCCTAACGCTCAGGAGTTCCGTCCGGTTAAACGAAATAGCCCAAGTCCGGTGAGTAAATTTTAATCTGAACAAATTAAATGATTTTCACGCTCCCTGGAAAACCCTGGGGTTTTCTTTTTAATCCTATTTTGTCCTTGTGTGACAATTCTCCGAAGACCGGTGCCAACTGAAACAAAACCTTAACTTAGAAGCCTAGAGTTCTTTTTCGTATTTTCTTGACGTAAAGTCCACAAAACCAGAGTCAACATTTTCCCAAGACCGACAGTTGAAAGGAAGACTGGCAAAAACTTGGAATTACGTGCTTATCTTTTTACTTCCGTATTTTTTTTTTTTCATTGTCCAGTCGAAAGTAAATCGTACAAGGCAAAACCATTATGAATTCAACCAGGATACAGCGCAGAATTTGTCCGCATAATTGTATTCACCTCAGGGTTGAGTTCATTGCATTTTGAACTACCGGAGCCATGAGATACCAGTTTTTTCTAACTCGTGAAAAAAAGAATGGTTTTGAGAAATTCTCGATGGAGTGAGAAAATCCCCGAAAAATTCTTGAAAAATTCGGGATTTTGCGGATGTACACAAGCGCATAAATCTCTGAATCAAGTGTATAACTATTTCTATAATTTTAAAAACTCGTAAATAATTCGTGAGGAAAATACAACGGAAAGTCGTAACCGTGTTATATTTTTATATGTAATAAAGACACGCTCGTTTTTCTCGTCGAACTTTCTCGGCTAAGAAAACATTAATTTTCAAACTTTCTTCGTGAATTAGCGTGATGAGGGATTCGTTTTGGAAGCCATTCAAAAAAATCGTTGTAGGTGTTTTGATAAGATCTACAACAGTCGGCTGTCGCTCCTACTCATTTTTTAATTATAACTTAAATCATTTTTATCGTAGAAGGTTTAAAGGTCAGTAAGCTGCTGAACTAATTTATAAACAAGCTACATTAGTTTGGCTGTCTACCAACCTTTGAACCTTCTAGATAATCAAAAGGGTTGGGAAACTGCCAGAAGTGAAGAATTGAGAAATTGTCGTTTCGAGCGAAGACTCTTCCACTCGAAGACCTTTTACTCCAAGACGTTTCACTCCGACGAAGGGCCTTCGCTCGAAAATGTAAGTTTCTCCATTCTTAAGTTCCGGCAGTTTCCCGAAGCTTTTGATTATCTACAAGCCGTTCAATACTGCCGACGCAGTACTCTACTTTTATATCGTTGTCTGAACCTTTTATCTTGTTTTATACTGCCAACGTAGCATCTTGTTTCTATATCGTTAACTAATTTTTAGTTTATCCATTGTCATTTTTTTCTGTAGAGATCCAGCAGCACTCCGTCCAGTGGAGGAACGCCATCTCCTTATCAGGCCCAGTCTCCTTTCTCTGTCTCTCCATATTCTCCTGGCAATATTTATTCCAGACACAGAGGAAGAGGTACTCTCTAACGCAGCCAGATTATCTCATCATTAATGTTATTTATTATATATTGACGATTATGATTATTCAACGAATTGACATTAAAGTAATATTTAAAAAGCAAGTGTTTGTCCAATATAATGTATCTCTAATACATTTATTTCTCTTCCTGCTACACACTTCCAGGTAAATCGATTTGGCCGATTAACGTTTTCGTTAATTGCTACGTAAGGTTCTCCATGTTTTACGTTTCGGTGTCACCGAAAGGAGTGACCTCCAGGGATAAGTGATCCTCGGTTACTTACCCCTAGTGATGAATGACTTCCTTAGGAGTCAATGATCCTCGTCAGAAACTGAAACTTACCGAATTCAATACTAACTTTAATCCTAACTTTAATCCTAACGCAAATCCTATCTCTAATCCTAACCCTAATCCTAGCCTTAGTCCTAGTCCTAATCCTAGTCCTAATTCTAGCCCTAACCGCTGCCACGGGTTGGTGGCTAAATGTCACGGTTTTCGGGCCGTTACGCAAGAACCTCTCGCGTAATCAGAAAACAAGATAAACGAGCTTGGACACTTGATATTTAACGGTAAATTTCCTTTTCTGATCCGTTCTAGGTCCTCGGGGAGAATTCGTTGAGCATCCAAGCTACGTGAATGCTACTAATGCTGCGGGACAGCCATTCTTTGCTCAACCAGTCCCGCAGTTTGTCCCACCACCGTCCGGTATACCTTACATTCCGTCCGGAAACATGCGTCATCCTGGCTTGCAACCTCACCATGTTTTTCTACAACCTGTGCCGCACGGTCAACCGCCCGTGATGGTTCCAATTGGAGCACCACCATATCATGATGGTTCAGTTTACTATGGTAAAACGGATTGAAAAAAATTTAAGCGTAAAGTAAATAAGAATGTCCCACAAATGACATGGAATAGAGGCATAAAAAGCAACGAAAATGAATTTTATTGGAAGACTAAAGGTCTGTTCACACCGGACGCGAAATCGTAATGCGACGCGATTTTTGTAATTTCGGAAGCGAATAAATTCGTCTCATGAGAAGCTTGATCGAATAAGAATGACAGGATAACTTGTTGATTCTAGTGCACACAAAACCTCCAAATGTTCATTTCTAGGGTAATTTCATTCGCTTTTAAAAACTGGAAAGTCGCGTCTCGTTACGGTTTTGCGCCGAGTGTGAATGGACCTCAAGGTTATACAGTGCTATCCGTTGATTTTCTTACCGCGCAACCAATTTTAAAGTGGTTCTTCTCTCCCAAATATAGAACATGTGTACTGTTTAAAGGCATTGCCGTGTTATTTCAACCTTGTTGTGTCATGTGTTTTTAATATTTTAGCTGTTAGCACTGCTGTTATTGGTACTGAAATGCTTTATGTTTACATCACTGTTCATGCAGGTTTTGGTGGTGTTCGTTATAATTTCACGTTTTAAAGTAAATGGTTTGAACCTGGGAGAATCGTGACATGTTTGTGGAAGTTGATCGTCCAGGTTAGTGTAGTCTT
>JBAHVQ010000368.1:9790-31837 GCA_036872915.1 Nanipora kamurai | reverse complement strand
GTCAGTCACTTCCACCAACAGTCTTTCTCAAGACTACACTAACCTGGACGATCAACTTCCACAAACATGTCACAATTTCACATTTGCCGTAAGGCGTAAACGTGATCCTTGATCACTGTGATTGTTAGATTATTTGGGGATTATTTACATCGCATCTTGCTCCATGTCTCTTCCGTTCTTTACTTCTGTTTAGTCTTAGTTTAATGTGTTTCTTTGTATCAGGTCCCGGTCCTCCCGTGCAGATGATACAAAGTCCTCCCCAAATAACGTCGCCTTCCCTTCAACAGTCCCAGTTCAACTTCTCATCCACATCGGTTTCACTTCCACCACAGCCCGTTAACCCTGTACGTCCCGTCTCATCCGCCGTCATTGCCTCGCAACCAACCCAATCTGTTGTTCTCCTGAGACAACAGGGACCCAACGAAATGCCGACCACATCAATGATCCCTCAAAGTAAGTTGATAATTCTTTCCTTCGCTTGCTTTCCCCTGAACGTTGAGGATTTCTCTATGCGTCATTGACATAGACAGAAGTGAAATAGTCCTTAAACTGGACGCTTTAACTTAAATATCACGCGAGAAGTCAACCATGGTCATTTGATGGACAATGTTCTTTTGTTTCTGTGATAAGTAAGGGTCAATCAATGGTCGTGAATGCAATAAAAGATTTAACATCTCGCGTGAAGCTTTTACGAGACCCGCATGATTCTACCGGAAATGTGGTAAAAACAATTTTACAGCGTGCGTTTTTTTCAGACTGTGTTCAAAATCCGATTAACAAAGGATTAAGCATACTCTGGCACACAGAAGAAAGAATATTTACTTTAAGCCAATTTGAAAACATACCAGCGAAAGACTTTCGTTTTCCGTCGACGAAAATCTCTTCGCATGCGACTTTCAAGATATGTTCTGCGTATTCACTTTACTTCTTCTTTAGTCTCGTACATTATATTTTCAAAGAATCATTTAAGAATCATCATAAAGCCTGGACAGTCTTTACCATAGAAAACAAGAAGCCGTGAACCATATTTTACAGCCTTTTCCGGTGGAAACTGTGTGGATTTGCGGGATCCTTGTTAGGTGTGTTACTGATAAACGTGGAGAATTTACTACTTTGCTTCGGCAAAACTAACGTTACTGCACAACATTGGCTAGTGGTAATGAATTCGTTAACCCGGGCTTGCTGAGTCTCGGTACCTCACTGTTTAGGGCGAATCTCCGTTCATCAGACGTGTTCATCAGGCGAAACTTTTCGCGCTTACTGCGTATTTGTAACTTTTCATTGGCACTCGAAAACTCTGAGAAATCAAGCTTTACGAACGTTCTCTGAAGATGTCAACTTGATGAATGTTCGGCTAGGGTCCAGATCTGTAATTTAATGTAATTTTTCTAAACATTGTGTAGACAGACCACCTACCGCGCAAAGCTACCAAGGAAATTAGTGGGCGATTCTTGCTTGAAACTCCATACGGAGTAAGTTTTCAGTTTACACTGTTTCACTTGTTTGTGATGCGTTTTTCCTCGTTTTCCCTACTCTAACGAAGATGCAAATTTCTATTCAAGCTTCCTGATCGAAAGAATCCTTGGATAAGTGATGAGAAAAGGAAACAACATCCGTTGCAAGGATCAGCTCAAAAAGAAAAACAAAATGAAAATGGAAACGACCCTTCGTCAAAAAGGAAAATAAATATTTCTTTTCAAATTATTGTCCTTTTTTTCCAAAAAAAAAAATTGTTCTTATCAATCCCTACCCCACTTTCGGTGGACGCCGAATTTTGCAGTAAAAGGAAGGTGGTTGGCGTTTTGTAAGTCTTACAGCGAAGAATTCACTGAATGGGCTTGTGTCACCGCGTCATGGCTTTTTAATTTTGATTGGTTGCCAGAAAATGGATGAAAAGGTTGATTTGAAATTAGTAATCGTGCCACGTTTGAAACGAATCGCATGAATAAAAGCGAAGTTACCTAAACCAAAATTTTCCTGCTTTTATTGTAATAACGGTTGTGGCAACTGGCAAGTGCTTCTCTGTTGAAAAATGCTGTTCAAATTTTCGTAACAATAGTAAGCTTTGAAGAGTTACAAACGGGTAACATTCTGTGAACCATGTCCCAAGCTTTTTCCTGTAGAGCACATAGAATGAAATTACTAAATGTAAAATCTACCGAAAGCCGATAATGTTTTCACCGCTATTTCGATTTGTGCCGTCTTAACTTATCTGAAGTTTTAGGTGTAGGGAATAGCGAGGGAATAGGAATTTGAGCTAAAACTATCTCTACTCTCTAATTCTAACATTAATCCGATTCTTAGCTTCTTCGTGATTGAGGACTCTCCCCTTGACGAGTGAAGTGTTCTGACGTTAGCCAGAGTAAAATACTAGTCTCATGGTTCCAAAACGAACCATGCAGTCACGAACGAGTTAACTCAATCACTATTTTTCATTATTATAGGACACTACTGAATTCAAATTACCGGTGAAAGTCGAACAATTTTCTGGTTTTGATGGATGTTCTATATTTCGTCTCGTATTCTCTACATGAAGTAGATGCCACGTCCCAGTAGTATTTACCGTGGTGCTTCATTTGCGTGTTATGTTTCACACCCCGCACTTTAAACTAGCATATCTGTTACGTTCGACCGTCCAACATCGCTCTTTTAGTAGCAGTCCACTTACGTACAAATTTACTATTGTTGAATGTTGCCCTGTCGTTAGTCAATCAGTCCTGTAACAAAATTCCTGTTGTGGATGAATAACATTTACGAAGCAGAAATTTTGATCATCATTGTTTCAACAATACAATTTCAGTATTGATGAAACGCAAACTAGTTTCGGTTGTTGAATCGCAGAAAATGTATCAACCGAACAAACCATCATCATTATTGACGTCGTTGATCGACCTTGTTAAAAAGTTGTTACTTCATCGATGACTGAATGATCCAATAACAAAGTCGATACCATGACCGGGTAACGTTGACAACTTCGTTCCTGATGTTCATCACACTTTCGTTCATGGGGTGTGGCACTACATCGTCCAAGCTTGCTGACAGCCGTGAACAAGTAGCTCGTTTTATATCTGAAATGAATTAGACACTTAAAAAGCTAATATTTTCACAGTATTGTTGACTGAACGATTCTGTAACATTAAGGTCGATGAACTACATCGCCGAACAACGTCCATGTCGCTTCAAAAATATTCTTCGACTTTGATAAGTCAACGGTGGTTGTCCATGGTTGTCTATGGTTGTTCACGGGGGAAGAATGCATCACGCCTTCAGTGCAACAAAGATCCTCATCATTTGCTCAACTTTGTTGACAATTTGTTGCGACATTCACGTGTGAACAGTCGTGGAACAGCACTGACACCATGAGTCAGCGAGGTGGTTGACAACTTTGTTCATGATGTGTACCACAACTTTGCTGGCGGGGTGCAACACGTGCGTTGTTCGCGCCAGTTAGATGCCGTGAAGACCTTCACGTGCAAAGCGCATACGTTGTTTACAGTTTTTAACTAACGAGAGCGATGTCCTACAGTCCGTGATCTACGTAGTCAACAGTATTGCGTGGCTCTGTATTAAGATGTAACTGGAACAGTGCTTAAGCAGCTCGTATACAAGGATGAGCGACCCTGTGAAGTAATGCTAAACACGGTTGTTCTGTCAAAGCATTTTTCTTTGCTATAGCCGTTGCTGATGCTGTTGCTGCTTCAATGTTTACGAATATTAAAATTGACAAGCATTATGGATATGTCTGGTCGCTGTGTGGGTATGACGAGTCAGCGAAAGTCGTCACACATTGATAAAACGTACGGACAGACGGTTTATGCAACAGTGCATGCAACAGTCGATGCAATGTTGCGAAAATTTTATATCACTTGTCTTCAGTGAAGTTGTTCACGACTAAAATAAGCCACGGCTCATCTACCTTGCGTAAATTCTCGTATAACCGTATCGCACCCCACCCTTCTCTTCTCTTTTCTTAAATGGAGTGGTTTGTCAGTGTTGTCTAGGCCAACAACGTTGGTACATCGTTGTTCGGGCGGCAAGGCAGACTTATCCAGGGTACATTTCACCCAAATTATGCCAGCCAAGGACGAATAATTGGACGAAGTGTACGCCTAGACTAATCCCGACGCAAGTCAAGATCGAGACTTCTTAACGTGTAAAGATATGTTAGAGATGATGCCGAGGGACTACTTGATTCTTTTATAGGAACTCCAGGGCTAGGTTGTGCGAAGCAACATGAAGTTAGTGAAAAAAACCGCCACGCTTTCACGCCAAGAAAGCGAGTCGGACGCCACTGCATCAAGGACAAGAGAAAACCGAACTTGATGCGCAAGTCCAAGATATTTCCGACTTACCACGTGAAATTCACCCGAAAAAAGCAACGGAGACCAACGACAAAGTACAATTTTATGCGGCAGAAATAGAGGCCACGATCGGTTCTCGGAATGTATCCAATGCTTTACCGACTGAACGACGAAGCTCAGCTGTGGGTCGCAAACCTGATCATGAGATGTGAATATGTAAACACGAGGTATTAATGTTCGTCGAAAAGTTACGTAACTTCTTCACAGCGTGAAGATTATGAAGTGACAACTGTAAAATGTCACAAGACTGTCCACGTTAATCAAACAAGTTATTTGCTTTCTGTAGTTTCTCTAAATATTCCGTAGACGTTGATCGTTTTTTGGGATTGTGTGATAATCCAGATTAAACCGCACAGCAGCCAAGAACTTAAGTCAAAAATCCACAACTTAATGTCGTAATTGTGGTGGTAAATGAACACGCGTTGTTCTTGCGACAATACAAACAGTGATTATCGTTTTATTGCGATTATCTGCCAATTCTATTGGTTCTAAAATGAAATCTCCACTTGAGATAAGTACACTGATTTTTGCTCATATATCTTTCGTCGAAACCACTTCGTAGCAGTGGCGAGATAAACGGTAAAAAAATGACGAAGGCAACCAGCAGAATTGTAGGATATAGACATACAGTGAACTTTAGCTTGGTTCAAGGGATTTTTTGTTGTAACATAAGTTGTTGGCCCAACCTTTCGATACGCCAGTATGCTGTCCACATCCAGCGTGGACTGCAGGGAGTGCCTTCATTTGGTGTCAAAAGCAAAAGCCTTTTATCTTGTGTCAATATCTAGAAGCGTGCTTAGGTACTGTCAATGACCAAGAGTGTAAATATGTAACCTGATTGGTGAATCCAAAGGTCGCAACTAGCAACTCTAAGTTGTGTTCAAAAATGTTTTCTCTCGGAGTTCCTTGCGATGAGTCTGCCAAGATAAATTATGTAAATCTTAGCACAGTTGACCTTTGGACAGATCTGTTGAAGCCCATCCGCACCACCGTATTTTTGGTCAGATGTAATCGTATTTTCAGTAGACGATACTCTAAAACTGCGTGACGAAACTGCCATACATCTTCACAAATTACCAGGTAATGGTTTTACTAATCTATCCGTGTTGTTTTGTGAATGGTCTTATTTTAGTATCGAAATATAAATATTTAACAAATAAATTCAAAACAAGCAGTTCTAACTTTGTATGACAGGTTAGAAACCTCAGTTCAAATGATCTCATTCGTCAATTATTGATTTTGCTGTGGTGTCCCTGTCAATCAACGCCTACTTGTTGAAACCGTGACTATGTAAATTGGTGGGCAGCTCCGGTTAGTTCTAGTTGGAGTAGCATGAACTGGCTCACTGTTCCAGGTTAAAACTCAGCATTACTTCCATATCCTCGCCGCATATTCTGTTAACCTCTTGGCAACCGACTTTCACTTCCTGGTATGTTTAGTTAAATATGTCTACTATTTATGTCGATAAGGTTAAAAATCTGGTTACAATTGTTATAGTATCGATAACAAATGGGATAAATTTACTTGCAGCTTTGGCATCTGTACCTGTTCCATCATCAATTAAAACATGGATTTGGAGAAATGTCGAAACGGAACGGATAGCATGGTGGATTTTTCGAGCGCAACGGCATTAAACATCGACAAACCAAACAAAAAACGAGTAAGGAATACTTAGTAGTAGTAGTATTTAACATTGAGCCTAAATTCACATCGGAAATTTATTTTCGTTATGTATACTTCCTATTACACATACGGGTTTTCAAATAAGCTTAATCTAGGATTAGAGTAAAGTTTGCGCACAAACCGTTTGTGCGTACTGGTGAGGGAAGATGGAACGTCCTTCATGAATTTCGTTTGAATTCGGGTTAAAAACTCAAATAGCCAACAAAGACATCTAGACATAAACAGCGGGTTGACTTTTTAATCCCTAATCACATTTTCAATTGCAAAACCCGGGGTATTTTTTCAGTTCATTGTTTTTATTTTGCGCCAACTCGCCCAGGAGTAATGAATGGATTGAAGTTCTGTTTAAAAGACGTTACATGCAGTTACGAAGTGCGCGACCATACTATCCTATGATTTTGACTGTTCAACCGTGTACCAGGTCATGGAAGCATGTGATTTTAGTTTTAACTTACGAACGTGCAACGACGCGCTCGAAACTTGCAATTTAATACTTTACTAATCCGAGATGTTTTTGCTAATCTTAGCAGCCTCGGGCCCATGAGCGATCTCGTATTTTCTGAATCATTGCAACTTAAATGCGACTACAGATGAATTGTTCACACACAAGGAAGGCGATGGAGCAATGCAATGCGCTTTTTAGTTATTTAAGGCGAGTAAAATTGTTTCTGAGGAAAGCTGTTGGAGGTCGTTTGCGCAAAATATCACACAGGACTCGACCACTGCGTCATTTCAAGGATATTCCAATCAGGAATGATTTTTAATTGCTTTGAGAAGTTGAATAATTGAATCCTTTGTTCATTCGCATTCGGACTACGTGCTATGCGTATCTTACAGCTCTGTCAGCATGGTCGTGCGCGTAGAATTTCCCAGGGAAGACTGACGTAAATTTACCAGAATGAAACTAGCACTGGTCGAATGAAACAACGGACAGGTTTTGGCCGAATTACACTGTAATTCGAGCCAGAAATGAGCTCGAATGACCAGTATCATCAGCTGTTTTGGTGAGGGTTGGAGCCCGCCAGCTCTGGTACCTCTTGTGCCTCCTGCAGCTGTCTGCCAATGTATCTTCTTGTCTTGCGAAAAAGCATGTTTGAATCTGAGGGAGGAATTCTCTGACAACGATTCTGTAAGACGCATGAAAATTTTTGTGATTAACTGTGTCTATCTTCACTACAACATGAGATAACAGTTGAGGACGAGAAATACAAAGATAAATTTTAAAAAATAACCTTCGGAAGTATTTCCACAGCTCTTTTTCGTGTAATTAGTAGACGAGGCATCCAAAAGAAGTACTTGAATGGTGGTGACTTCACTTTCTGATTTCTCCTGATTACTACCGATGATTCATTGCTCGCGCCAAGCTCGTCCATGTTAATTAGAAACATCTGCTCAACGAGCAACCTTTGGTTTTCTTCTTTCATGTGATGTTCACGCGACTTGGAGTTTTCTTCCTTTTGTATCGTGCTAGGGCTTTATAAGAATGTTGACAGCGCAATGGTAGCAAACGTGTTTCTCACGTCTGCTTCCGGAGTTCAAGTCCTGCCGCCAGCTGCTGTTCCATTTTTAATTGCTTATCTTAGTGTGCCATGAGATGAATATTTCCCATTCGATCTCGTAAAATACCGCCGGTTCCTGTTTTCCCTCTCCCGCCGTAACACAGAGCTCATGATTGATGGCCCTTGATTGACCTGGAGGCGAAATAACTTACTTTTAACATATATATAAATTTAAAGAGTTATTCAATACAGGCAAGTAAGGATTGGAGATTTGAGAAGCTATCATTTTCTCCATTCATGAGGCTGCAGGTGGTGATGTTAAACGGAATGATTTTGAAGGAAAATTAAGCTGTGCAGATTTACATGTTCGTAATATTACCGTGCGTCAACCTTTTGGGCAATGCGATTTACATTCCGAGTCGTCCTCAATTATTTTGTACTACATCTCCTTAACAAACATTCACTATCGACACAGTCGCTACATGTAGTGAGAGTAACAGTTGCATCGTTTCTTTCCTTGAATATATTTCATGACAGAGCTTATGTCAGCTCCCATTTATAAAGTAATATTTTGAAAGCGTGCATACTTGTCGGCCGAAAGCCGTTTTTTACAAGACCTGATGGAAGTATGGAAACGTTCACACCATCACTACGGTATCATGAGCTGCAGTGAAAATTTATACGTTCATGACAATATATAGGAGTGGTATTTCTTATTTCTACTGGGCATTTTATGGAGGAAACAGAAAACAGTTTTTCTGTACCGCGTATGAAGAGGATCCGTGCCTTCGCGATGGTATTTTAACGTGGGATTACATGTTCCAACAGATTAATTAGCAACGTGTGAGACACCGACGTGTAACCACATTTTCTCCGCATGAATTCTTAAATAAGAGACACATTTACATGAGATTTCCTGTCCCACCTTGTGACTGCTGTACCCCTGACACTTTCACTTGATTAATATACTGAAGTGCTTCAGAGTTACGTGGCGAGATGAATCAGTCTCTATTCTCAGAAAATTTTAGTACAGAACATTCAAGGGCAGGGATGTGTGCCGAGACATCTACTGGTCACCTCACATGACTCAAGGGGACAAGTCTTCGGTCAAATATTATAAGTCACCGAAGGTTAAAAGTGAAACGAACAACAGTATCACGAGATTTAACCGGATCTTTCACGTAACCAGCAACAAAACGCTTTTCAATGTTTTCGCTTACAAGTTTACACCATTTTCGCTTCGACTTCGCAATAGATTTAAGCAGAAGATTGCCCAATGTCCAAATGTGGACATGTAGCTGTCAAACAGTTCTTGAATCTTCTGCTTAACAAAAGCCATATTCTCCGTCTTTCATTTCTTAAAACCCTTTAAGATTTCAATGCTGCACAATTGCGAATTCAATATTTCGCACTTCCCAATCAATACTGCACAAAGTGTGCAACACTGCACAATACAATAGACATGAGACAAACGGAAAGTTGGAATCACCATATCTTTTAAGATGACCAATGGGATTTAATGTATGGGTTTATATTTGCCGAGTTAGGCAGCCAACTGGGCTGAGTTTGGTATCCAAAAATCTATCCTCGGTCGTAAAAGAAGAATGAAGATGTCAATTAACTTTACGCAGAATCTCCCTCCAAACAAATCCAAGTTTCTGTTGGTAATTAATTTCGGGTGTCTTTTACGGCCGTAAAAGGATTCTGATGAAAGATATCAGCCCAGTATACACCATCTGCTTACACAGTCAACAAAGGTTACACCACGTGACTTTCAGAAGGCCGGTGAGATAATCTGTACAGTCGAGGACAAGAATTATGCCCTGACATATTTAACTGGATTATATGTTGCCATTTGTGTTGTACTGCATGAAATCTGCATGAGAAATGAGCCTCACGAGATGGGCGGGGCCATCTCGTGAAGTCTTCAGACCGCGTGAAATAGGGCAAGGTGTTTCCGGGCATTTCCGAAAAACATTCATGGCATGTGATGGGCTGCCTCTTTCTTTAGGACCGTTTTCTGTTTTTGTTATTTTTAATATTCGGACCTATTTTTAGGGACTATTTCGGAATAGGAATAAGCAGAACTGTGTCTTGATGTTATTAAATTTGGTAGCTTGGTTGTTATCAGATGCTTATAATACGCATGCTCAAACTGTTCTACTCAGAAAAACTTTCTAAGTCCCTGACGGGAATCGAACCCGTAACATTCTGATCGCGGGTGAGATGCTCTAACCATTGAGCTACGTGGACTCAGATGGTGAGCGATGGTTACATTCATGTACTGTTACATTTACTCACCATCTGAGTCCGTCTAGCTCAATGGTTAGAGCATCTCACCGGCGATCAGAAGGTTACGGGTTCGATTCTCGACAGGGACTCAGAAAGTTTTTCTGAGTAGAATAACTTGAGGATGCGTACTATAAACATCTTAGAATTGTATCTTCTAGAGTCCTATTCCAGTTAACGTATGTGTGACGGACATTGGATTATAGAGATAAAGCAAATTAAAAGTGTACAAATTAAATGTGTAAATAGATATTATACGGCGGATGTCCTTTAGCAAGGTGCATCCGCCAAATATGAGATAACCCCTACCGATTACATCTCGGCTCGTTACATATGAATGGAATTGTTTTTCTTTTACTCTATTTTGAGACAGATTGCCAAGAGCGAAAAATTTGTAGATTTTTGTCAAAATACACAGAATTTTGTTTCTCTGTTCTGGAATAAGAATAGTCACAAAAGGTCCAAAAGAATGCACCCTTAAGTTAGTTTGCAAAGATGTGATCATCCAACAATTCACGCATGATTGTCAAAGGATTGTTGTCTATTTCTACTATAGTTTAAATAATCTAGGTATGGTTTGGGTTTTGGTTCGGATGAGTTTTCTGCACAAAACCGAGCAATTGTTTTTCTTTTTTTTCAGGCTCAAATAACTTTAACCCTAATTTTTGTTTGTTTTCTTGCTGTGTTTGGCTCATCAGTCGTTCTCGGGTACAATATTGGAGTTCTCAATGCACCACAGGATGTAAGTCAATCAGTAATTTTGTAAAAATGAATCACCACATTGTGGGTTATTGAGAATTGACTGTACTTACATAAACGACTCAGTCCTTCAAAACCCGTGCAAGCTCGCTTTCGTATTGGTTGTATTAGTGAGTTATAATATTTATTACTTCGTTGAAACTTTCTACGAATGGTGCGATTAATGAAAGACTGAATTGTAGGAATTTAATGAATTCAATGAATGAGCTGAATGAAAGAATTGAATCAACTGAATGAAAACCAAATCTAGACCAACAGGGAAAAAAACACGAAGTTATTTCATGCTTGAATTAAAAAAATTGCATTATGTTTTATGTAATGTTTTTATGGCTTGAGGGTTTTTTAGTTCTAATTTTACGAATCAAAAATTAAAAATAAAGAATTTGAAGGTCCTCTTCGCCTCTACTAACTTTTAAAAGTCTTCACTGATTTGAAAACTGAAGTACAATTTTAATTATTTTTCCAGGAGTTTAAGTCACGGCAAAGCCATGCTTGCGGTATATTTCTGTTACGGTATGATAAATGAATAGAACGTTAAATGGAATTTCTTTTACAAAAACAAAAAGACGTTTTAAAGTTCTATAAGAGCAAATATCACGCAGTAGTTGGTTTTTACACACGATGTTGACCAGCACTTTTTGTCATTTTAAAATGTTAACATAAACAATGCTTTGGAATTTATGTTGCTAGCGAACTTAAATAAACAATATATTTGGGAAAAATGTTATTTCTGTAGCTCTAAGTAGTCACTAGTCTTTTACAAGTAGTCACCGGTTGCGAGAAATTTTTGGTGTGTACCACAATCTGTGACCTTCACTTAATAATGATACTTTTCCAGACAATTGAGTCGTTTTACAACGAAACATTCACTAAACGTTTCAATAAACCCATGACGGATTCTCTTCGCTACTTCCTGTGGGCTTTCACAGTTTCCATCTACCTTGCTGGAGGAATGGCTGGAAACTTCTCCATTGGTTATTTTGGTGATAAATTTGGAAGGTAAGTCAATCTGGCCCTTTTTTATCAATCGGTTGCGCCTGGCCAAAAATTATGAATGAAGAAATGACTGGTGGACAGAGACGGACGTGAAGATGTAGTGGACATACAGATAGACAGATGAACGGACGAGCAGAGACTGTATGCATGCCAAATGGACATGGGTCCAAATGGTCGAACAGATGGTTAGGTTGAGAAATTTTTAGATATATATTCAAACAGACGGCCTGGTAAAGAAACAGAGGGTAGAAAGACAGACCAAGAAACAGGCAGGTAGACGAGCCAGTCGGACGAACTGATGGACGAGCATACGGACGGATAGACGAACGAAAGGAGAGGAGAATGAACGGGCAGTCGGACGGACGGACGAATGGGAGGACATCCTATAAGATACAAAAACTATTTGAACCCAATAGCTACTGTACATCCCGTTCGTATATTTAGATTAGAAGTTCTTACACTTATACTGGACTTGTATACGGTGGGATAGATTGATGGGTGACAGATAGACGGATGAGTGGACAGGTGGACTGAAAGACGAGCGGGTCGACAAGTATAACCCAAATTAGATTGATGGGATTATAGTTTTAACGTTTAAAGCTGACAGTCATTTAAGTAGACAAACACGAACCCACAGACTTGTAGGTTTTAAACAGACGCACATGTAGTGTCTTTATTTCCGTTATTCTTTACGTAGCGCTCTTGTTTTTCTTTCTTCAGGCGAGGTGCTCTACAGTTCAGTCATATTTTCGCATTTATTTCTGCAATTTTCTTTGCAATTGCTAAACCAGCGGGCTACTTTGAGTTGCTGATGGTTGGCCGATTGATGATCGGCTTCTCCGCAGGTAAGAAACACGGGAGCGGTAGGATTTATGGAACGGGGTTGAGTAGATTGAGGGGGTGGGAAATAAAATTGGGTGTAGGGAGGGGTGGGTTAGTTGATGAATTAGAGGGAGTAGGTAGAGCTGGGTTTTCTGGAAGTGAGGATAATGTTGGTTGGAGCGGGGCTGTAAAGATTGAAGCCAAACAGTTGAAAGTATAGTCAAGTCAAAGATAAACTAGAAATATCAGCTCTAACTTGGTACAAGGTAAAAATGATTATTAACTGTCTACATATTAACTACTGCGTTTTTCAGGCATGGGAAATGGTCTCGTTCCTATGTATTTGACGGAAAATGCACCAAAACATATTCGTGGTGCGTTGGGTGTGCTACATCAACTTGGAATCACTTCTGGGATTTTGATGTCGCAAATCCTTGGACTAAAAGAACTTCTCGGTGAGTATAAAGAACGTGTAGCTGGGAAACCATCCTTATTTCACGTTATACGCACAGAATTACGCGATAAAGCCAGATTGAAACGCGGTTTAAGCCAGGTTCCTCCTTGTCTTAAGAATCACCTGGGAGCTAAATATCCCTATTCTTACGATTCTTATGATCATGTGTGCACCAAGTCTCACGTAAGGTGAGAGAGAGAGGATACGATTAGAATACTTAAATGTAATTTTTTATATGTGACAGTGAGGAAATGTCTAACTTTATAGTGTTTAAAGTTTACATCACGCCGCTAGTTTGGGTGGCCGTTGAGGAAATGTGGTATCTTCGGAGAGTAGCATCTTCAAAGAGCAGCAACTTGTAAACAACAGATACGACTTAAAGAACAAGACGACACAACGATTCAGGCGATATTTTTTAGTTTTGGTTCTTTTCGCTTTAGGATTATGATAATTGTTCACAGTTTACTAAATGCTGAACACAAATTTGGTTCAAATTTGGTTTCTGGTGGTCCGTTCACAGTTTAGTCATAAATATTTCTGAACTTCTAACTCAAACAGTATTTTAGTTGTCTTGGAAATGGCGTGAGTTAACGTCAAAATGTCGTCATTAATTTCTTAATAAAGATATTTTTATCGTGTAATTTTCTTATTAAATACTTGAAGAAACCGTTACTTATTAATATTTGAAATAGATGTTTTGAAATAGAGTCAAAATGTATCACCTGAATTGGGGATCTCGTCTTGCTGCGTAACTCAATCCTTTTGAAGTTTGTTTCTTGTTGTAATACTGAAACTTCCATTGACTGTGTAGGTAGTGAAAAGTTGTGGCCAGTTCTCCTGGCATTCACGGCAGTGCCAAGCTTGGTGGCAACTGTATTCCTACCGTTTGTTCCTGAAAGCCCAAGGTATCTCCTCGTTAACAAGAATGATGTGGAGAAAGCCAAAAAAGGTAAGAATAAGAGATATTTTATGAAATCGAATCGTTACGCAATATGGAGAACCTTTATTACTTGGCTTTGTCCGTAAATCAATCGCTTCACCATTGATGGTAGGATGGAAGGATGGGAGGTAGCTCCAGTAGTGAGATAAGTGGGTAGCTGAATGGGTAGGTGAAGAGGTAAGAACTTCGATGAGAGAGTATTTAAGATAGAAGTAAAGAAGTAAGTAAAACAGGAGTAATTTTCTGGAAAAAAAAAATTGGAAAAAGCAAAAACTTGACAAATAACCCATCAAACTTCGATGCCGCTGGTGTTATAAAATTCCCACAATTTCTTTGTAATTGATATATTTTTGCTGGTTTTCGCTGGTTTTCCATGTATGTAACGTTGGAAACGAACTCTACGAAGTTTTAGTGCAGTATTATTATTTACTGATCTATGCTAATATTACATATCGCATCCGCAGTGATCCCCAGCAACTCCAGGTAGCACACATAGTGGTATAAGAAAGACAAACACGTAGACTTATAGCTGGCTGAATGAGTCTATTGGAATATTAGATCAGATACTCCCATATTTTGATGTTTTCGAGTTTGAAAGTAGGGATCATCTCCCCTTGTCTGAAAAGTGAGGGGACACGTTCCCCATACTCCCAGGATTGACGTCCATGATTTAGACGACATGCTTCGACTTATTTTCCATATTTTACGTCAATATTTTATCGCTTGAATGTTTTATTTACTTAGCGCTGATATCGTACCGCGGAGCAGATCACGATGTGATGAACGACATCGAAGAAATGAAAGAAGAACAGCGGCAAATGGAACTTGAACCAGCTTGGACCATGAAACAGTTACTAAAGGCCCAGAGACTCCGCCGAGTATTAATCATTATTTGTGGATTGCAGCTTTCTCAACAGTTGTCTGGAATTAATGCCGTAAGTTGCGTAATAATAAATTTGTAGTTCCGAGAGTATTTTAACGCCGTCGTAGTTCTACACAGTACGTCATTCGGAGAATTTCCACGGTTTCATGGCTACGTTGGCATGCAGTAGGTAGAACGTTTTCGGTCGTTTAAATGTTAACAAACTGGCCAGAGCCGCTTTGATCCACTAAAACGTAAATGACCTGTTATTCTATTGAAGTACTTAAGAATGCCGTCGCCCTACTAACTTGCTTAAATCCCTAATATGGAATGCTGCTTCAACAATTGGTGACATCCAGTACCATGAAGTACTATTCGAAACATTCGTGTTTTGATACCGTGGTCAAACACGCAGAACGAGTTTTTTAAATGGCTTCTCAAATGAAAAGCAATGAACCAATCAGGTGCCGTTGTTTCACTTGGCATGTTTTGTGATACGCTCTGTTTCAAGGTTATACGTCAGTGACGTTTGTGTTTGTTTGTGGAATGTAGTTGTTGGAGTCTATTTGAACACGTGAGATTTGGTTTGTTGTTGTTAATATAAATGAAATACTAGTGTTTGATGCAGTGTTTTACCGTGCTTAAAAGCCCATTCACGCGACAGAATGAGATTGTCTGATTGAGTAAAATTCTCACGAATTATTAATGAATTTGAGAAGTAACATTGATATGCAGTTACCAGGCCCTGCGGAACATAAGGATCTGGGGAAGGCTACACCGCCTGCTTTTTTTGCAGAGCAACAACAGTATTATCTCCTGAATTCTTTTTTATTGCCTCAAAAACAGCTTTTCTTCGCCCGTAACAATGAGCTGAAAAATCTTTTTCCGAGTGAAGTTTCAGTGTAATTTTCATTAAAATTTCCCCCCTCAGTAATACAAAAGCGAAGTAAAAAATTTGTGAGAATCATTCGCGGGTTTCTTGTATTTTCGTTAATTAATGCAGTTTACGAACCATTTCTCGTGAGTTTTTCTTGACAGAGATGGTAATACCTTAGTTTTATAAAAGACGTTTGGTATAGTTGTTTTAAGACTTGCACTACGAAGAAGGATCCCAGTCGGATATTTGTGAAGGATTGAGACATATTAGTTGGCCCTTAAGATTTCAGCACCCCTTCTTTAAAATATACTTTGTAAAAACCTTTAGTGTTTGGGTAGAGTCATACTGGACAACACTCTTCTTACACATGATCAAGGTAACTTTAATCTGTAAACTGAGTGGAGACAGGAATAGAACCTAGTCACAGTGTTACAAGATTCGCGCCCTACCACTCTGCCACGTTGAAACAGTATCTAAAATAGTAAACGGAACCTTGACCTTTAAGAAGCGTTGACTTTGACCCCTTGGCTTTCGCTACCACGTGAGAAAGTCGTAGCCATCGTCCTATTAAGTACGTCATTTTACCTAGCACCGTACGTATCAAGGGTTCAGGAGCACTTGAGACACCGACACAAGGAACATGTTATTTGCTCATTGAATACAGTCCGAAGTGAGCGTAAGAGAACATTACAGTTAACAAAAATAACGAAAACACACCCACTACACCAAGAGCAAAAGCGGTAACGATTACGCTGTACTTTAACACTGGGCAGTAACAACGAGCTGTAACAACAACAAGACAACGTCAATAAAAGGTCCTATCAATTTGTGTTAAGTGACATGTCAGGATAACATTATATAAACTGCAGTGTGACGTCTTCTTGCCTTTCTTTAGGTATTCTTTTACTCCACTAAGATATTTGAAAAAGCCGGTATCCCAGAAGGTCATGTACGTTATGCAACACTTGGAACTGGATTAATTAATGTTATCATGACAGTTACTTCGGTAAGTGGGGGTCTCGTTGTGTACTCTTTTCGACCCGTTTGGCCCGGAAATTTTTAGGTTAAAATAGCTCGAAGAACGTCTTTAAAATGTACCTCCACTCTGAGCTAGTGAATTACTGTTTGTTTCCAACTGTGTTTTTAGTTGCTAACATTTGGGTAATATTAGTATTAGATACGCTAAAACAAGCACGCGAACTAGGGGAATGGAAATAGTTTCAATATCCATGTTTGTGGCTACCGGTAAACAAGCTGAAAACGTCCAGCTACGTGAATATAAGAAAAAATCATTTCATTTATTGGGCAGCCTATATGGTGACAGTGAATCATTACAATAAATACTTGAGGTTTTCGTACAGACTGAGCGACCAAGGAGAGAGAGTACGGACTGAGCAAACCAGGTCAACTCAGCAGTTTATCTCCGTCCTGACCGTAATGGTCCTCAGCGACCTCTGGGGACTTCAGTATTTTACTCTGACTAGCGCCAGACGATTTTACTCGCGATCTGTTTAGTTCCACGAAAACTGTATTTACCGTTGTTTTACACACTTGAAGAAGTGCGTCTCGAGCCCTTCAATATGTCATCTTGTACAACTGTTGTCGAAAAGTGTAATTTCATAGTTATTGAACATGACATTCTATCAGCTGGGGTGGCAGTTATGATGGCCGAAGTTTCTTCGAGAGAAGTCAGCCCCAGTCTCCGGCAGTTCCACCATTGTCTTCCTGCCAACCATTTTTCTCATCAACATCCCCGACCCCAACAATTTAGTTTAACCCGCCAAATCATGTTCCCTTCTGGTGGGATTCGGAAAACCCAGGAAAATTCTTTTGTGTTTTTTTTTTTTGGTTATTTTTTCAACAACAACTCCGATACATATTTTTCAGGTCTATTTAACAGAAAAAGCTGGACGACGTCCTCTTCTTCTCTATGGTTTGGTTGGGATGGCTTGCTCCTCAGGAATCATAACCATTTCTCTGAACTTGCAGGTAACATATTTTCAGTAACATAATCACTGTGTTTATTTCGGGGAATGCATGCGGACATATATATCCCCAAATATATGCTCCATTCCTTAAAGTGTCCATGCGATGAAAATTAAGTTTATCTTATTTGAAGGAACTCTTGAAATTATAACACGACATCTTTTACAGTTTTTCCATATCTCACTTCCTTCTTTAGATATTAAGATTTCTTCGGTATGTAAATAACACCTTGCACACGTCATCGTGCATAATTAGCTGTTAGAAGATCACCCATAAATTATTCGATTAAATCCTTAGAAACTTCGTCCGTTTAGTGTTAGTAAGTACCCCCAAATTTGCAGTTTCATGTACAATTTTTCAAGGTGTTATTTACATATCAAGTCACTCTTACTATCTGAAGACTGAAGTGAGACATGAAGTGAGACATGAAGTGAAATAGTGTAAAAGATGTTGCGTTATAATTTCAACAGTTCTTTCAAAGAAAACAAACTCAATTTTAGAACTGCAAAATGCAGTTATTTCACGCAAATGAATAAAACTCATAAAAACGTCTCGGTCCTTGTGATTTGCCTTTCATTTTCTAGCACTCAGTTCATTGGATATCATACATAAGTTTCGTCTGCACGCTTTCATACGTCGTCTCGTTTGCTATTGGCCTTGGTAAGTCGCACCTTGGTACCTTAGTAATCTAAAGTTTTTTTTCTCGTTGTTGTAAATGTTTTTTTGTCAGAATGAAAAGTTTTGTGAAGAATATAAAGAGATTATGACGATTCTTATTCGCCATTAGGACCCATTCCTCTTTTCCTTGGTGGCGAGCTGTTCAAACAAGGTCCAAGAGCTGCTGCTATGAGTTTCTCTGGCATGTTGAACTGGTTTGCCAACTTTCTGGTTGGAATTACATTCCCCTTTATTCAAGTAAGTGATTTGTAAGTGTTTTTAATTAGGGACAAACTGAATTCTAAAGACCATCTTTACGAACAATTATTTATTTTTACGGGGAAACGGTGCGCTTCATCTTTCTTTCCAATACCCTATTTTGGAAGTGAAATATCGTTCAGGCAACATGAGCTGCAGCCTCTTCTTGCAGAAAAGGTGGGTACATTACTATTACCAAGCTGGTTGATGGGGTGCACTATAAGGTAGAAAATGAACTTTTCATGCTGGTACAGATGTAAGAATAGAATGCTGCGTGGGCACTTTAAAATAATGAGCCATGTGAAAAGGCGCCATTCATGCCTCATAACCCTCTCAACTAACAACCGGTAAGTGTTCCCCCAAGGGTTCAGCATAATTACAAAAAGAAACTGGACTCTCCGGAGAAAACAAATGGTGTTTGGAAGGGTCAAACTGGGCAACATCCTTATCATACGTGACCAAGGTAACTTTAATCAAAAAACAGGACGGACCCAGAAACAAACCCTTGTCACAGGGGTAAGAGACGTGCGTACTATCCCTGGACTACCAAAATGCCCTCCTTAAAATTTTTCACAATTTCATGTAATCCATTGCGAACACCAAGTATTCCTTGGATATAGACACCATCCTTTTATGTAATGTTTAATGAACGAGCAGTGTTTTGTCGGGCTTAAAACCATGATTGCGTGGCCTGAGTGGTTTTTGACCTGATAAAACACGTTCTACGAGTTTATGGAACGGCTTCAAAAATGAACTCCCAAAAAGCTTGTCCCAGTGGAGCTCACATTGTTGGAGGAAAATGTTAGCATATAAGAAAAATAAGCTCTGCCTTATTTGTATTCTTTATATAACGAATACTAATAAGGATTCCTCTTTATATAAATAATACTAATAAGGAGTGCTTTATCAGAAAGAAAGTCCATGCATGTGATGTATTATCGGTGACTCGATAGGCTAAAATGTTCATCAATTATTCATGACTCACCGGCACCTCAGCTCACCACCTGAGTCTTGGTAGCTCAATGGTAAGAGCGTCTCACCGGTCATCAGAAGATTGCGGATTCGATTCCCGTCTAGGGCTCAGAAATCGTTTTTCTGAGGTAACGGGCTTGACGAACGTCCCTTGGACGGCCAATAACGTATAATTTAGGCAAATTCTGAATCCACCCTTGTGCATAAATAGTTGCTTTATTTATGTTTCCAAGGCTCTTGGGTTTTAATGACAGTCAAATTACCACAATAGGGGGGTTCTAAAGAATGATCAGAATTTTTAATAGTGTAGCTGTTGTTTTTATACCCACTGTATAGATCCGTTACGGTTATGATTTCCTCATGAATTATTGATGATTTTAGAAAGTATTTTATGCATCATTTTATGCTAAAGCTGTGATCAATATTTTCCAGGCTGGTTTAAAAGGGTTCACCTTCCTTCCTTTCATGATCATAATCACTATCAGTGCAGTGATGACGTATAAGTTTGTGAAGGAAACGAAGAATAAAACTTACGAAGAGATTGCACAAATCTACTACAGCCAAGGAGAAGACGAAATTGACCGGGTGAGTAATCACACAAATTCTTTACGCAGCCAGGTGTTCCTTGAATGTACCCTTCACTTAATCCACATTACCTATTATGTAGTATTTACCCCATGAACGGCAGTGTTGTATCGGATTTACAAGCCGAAGGCGAATGATTATATGTCTGATACCACACCGACGAGAATGTTGTAAAGTACTTGTAAAACGAAGACTTTGAAGTTATTTTAACTCAAAAAAAGCTGTTTGAATGTTGGAGAGTCGAGACAGAACTGATATATGAATTTGATACAGCCACTAGTGACTGTGCCACATCTACATACACTGACTAAACACATGAATTTTCCTCATGAATTATTGAGTTTCACAAGTAATGTTTACAAAATAAGTGGCCGTTCTGTATCGGGATACCCAGACACGAGACGAAGCCGAGTATCATTACATGCCGATACAGAAGGGACATGTAGTTTGTAAGCCTTACATTATTGATTAATATTTAATAGTAAGGAAAGTTAAAGCAAGTTATTTACACCGATAAAAGTTCAATTTGAGTGTGCGAGAGCTGATACAAAATTGGATGATAACGACACTAGTGTTTGTAAATGTGATACAGAAATGGGCCCAGTTGTATAAAACTCTTAATCATGATTAAGTCAGCCGTCAGGTGATTAAAACGTAGTTAAAATCTCACACTCTGATCCAGATTAGCTAAAACTAAGCACCAATCATGATTAAAGTTAATCGTCTTTTTGTACAACCAACCCCAGATGTTTATTTGATTAGTTCTGTATCATGGTCCCCTGAAATTGATTAAACCTTAATTTCTTTTGAATTTTCGACATGAATTATTAATTTGTTTTACGAATAAATACAGACCACGTTACTATGCTCACGGAAACGAGGATCATAGCTCAGTTGGCAGAGCACTGCACTAGATTCACAGGGTCGCTTGTTCGATTCTCGTACCGAAGCCCAAGGGTTGCATTTTTCGCAACTAGTCCAGTTGGGTCTAATAATGTATGACTCTGACACTTGAATATTTATTTGCTCTTAATGAATGAAGAGCCATAGTTTGACTCTATTTTTGGTTGAAAATATTTAAGTGTATTTTTTCGTTCTGGATAACCTGAATAGTCATATCCAAGCTGTTCATCCCGTTTATTTATTAATTTATTAATTTATTCGTTTATTCTATGTTATAGTAAACATAATAATCTATATAAATAATATAGTTTATATTATTTATTTTTATTTGGTTATTTATTTTTATTTACTCGTTTGTTCGTTTGTTTATTTGTTTGTTTGCTGTTTATTGTTTATATTTTCCACTGGTAAATCTCTGCCACAGGGTGTAAAGAGTGAAAATGACACGAAACCAACACCCTACTCCGCATCCAATTATGGAGCAACTGTGGAAGTGGAGTCTATGTAACTTTGTGAACTGAAACAGAAAAAGAACCTTCGGCCTCATTTACTGGGATGGTGAGAGCATAAAATAGTCACTGTAAAGTGAGATCAAGATCCCAGAATTATTCCAAGAACAATTTGATTATTGGTATGGAATCATGTGCTCATTAATTGAAGTTTAGCGTATCATTGGTTAGTAATCCAACAAATTAAGTTAATATTATTTCAATTGTTTCTTAGAAAATACCCGGTGACACATGATAAAGATAGGGTATCACTACCATATACTGTAACCGCCGAACAACCAGATATGAGAAAACCCACACTGTCCCTTATAACTTGTCTGAATAGGCAGTTTAGACAATCGAAGAAGGTCCATACTGGGTTAGGAATAAGTCTCTGGCCATGAAAGCTTTTTCAGACGAATTTGGAAAAATAACATTCTAAAATATCAGGCGAATTTCGGAATGTAACATTCCAAAATGAAACGTTCTAAAATAAAACAAATAAAAACTTTAAAAAAAATAAAACGAAGTTCGGAATATAACTTTCTCAAATATAACATTCTAAAATATAACATTCTAAAATATAACATTCTAAAATATAACATTCTAAAATATAACATTCTAAGATATAACATTCTAAGATATAATATTCTCAA
>JBAHVQ010000366.1:461720-476580 GCA_036872915.1 Nanipora kamurai | reverse complement strand
TGATGATGATGATAATGATGGTGATGATGATGATGATGATAATGATGATGATAATGATGATGATGATGATGATGATGCTGCTGATGATGATGATAATGATGCTGCTGATGATGATGATAATGATGCTGATGATGATGATGATGATGATGGTGATGATGATGATAATGATGATGATGATAATGATAATGATAATGATAATGATGATAATGATAATGATGCACGTATAAACTATACATATTTTCTGTCAAATTCAATACTTAGTTGGAAAGCCGAGTTTTACCCTGATTTTGTTCTAAAATATTGGTTATTTTGACAAGAAATACCAACTACTCTTTAATGAATACGACTCTTCCGATAAAACAGTTTGAAGAGCATTTAGAAGAACTCGTCTTCATCTCGCTTTTCACTGGGTGATAGGTCTCAGAGTCAAACACTCACCCAGTACTGAAAATTCTGCCAACCTTCGTTTTCTTGTTTTCAGCTTTGCTTGGTCTTACCATCCTTTATGCTTGTGGTGTAGCCGACGTAGCTCAATACGGCGTCCGAGTATTTGCCGAGACCCATTCGATCATGACATCAGCGGAGAGGACACTAGCTTACACGAAGGTCGAGCCCGAAAAAGGTCGAGATATTTCCTCGCCACCGCCCAAAGGCTGGCCAGGTCAGGGAAGAATCTGCTTTAGGGACGTTTCTCTGAGGCATTACAAAGATGGTCCGAAAGCGTTACGGAACTTGACATTTGAAATAAACGCATTGGAGAAGGTAGGAATTAAAGGACGGACAGGTGCTGGAAAATCGTCTTTAGTAGCCGCACTCATGCGTTTGTCTGAGAGTGAAGGAGAAATATTCATCGACGACATGAACATCAAAGAGACAAATATTGAAATCCTGCGGCGCTCCATTTCCGTTATCTCACAGTCTCCAATTCTCATGAGCGAACGCCTCAGAGAAAGTTTAGATCCTCATGGTGAGGTTTACGGATTCCGAAATTTGGGACGCTCTTGAGCACGTGCAGATGAAATCTGTGATCTCCTGTCTACCCGATCAACTTGACAGTATCATCGAAGGGACTGGATCAAATTTTAGTGCTGGTGAAAGACAGTTGGTACATTTTGCTCGCGTTCTACTCCAGAAGAATAAGATTATAATCTTCGACGAAGCAACTGCTAATGTAGATTTAGAGACGGACGCAATAATCCAGAAAAAGATCCATGACGAGTTCAAAAACTGTACGGTAATCACAATTGTCCATCGACTAAACACGATCTTGGATTGCGATCGAATAATGTTCTTAGATCGTGGCGAAATACTAGAATATGACGATCCGAAGGTTTTGTTGGAGGAAGAAAATGGCTTTCTTAAGAACCTTTACAAGGTATCAAGCGGAAAGCCAAATCGTTAGAAAGAGAAGATTAGTGAAGTTACTTGTAGGTATTTGATCTACTTGTAGTATCGTGTCCGTGTTAGCGATGAGAGATTTAGAGCCGTAGGCATGTTTTATGAAATTGAAAAAAAAAAGGTCAAACAAACAAAGAACTTATCTTAGACATGTGTCACCAAATTTTGAGTTTGAGTCCGGATCTGACTCATCAACTTGAAGTCGATGTCCGGGTCAGTATGCCCGAGTCTGAACCCGAGTCACGAATCAGTATGTATGAGTTCGAGTCCAACTCCAATCCACTGAACTCTGTAATAGACTGGAAGGCTGACTGCCACTCAAAAGGTGAAGTCAAAAATGGCCGACATGGAACCTTCTTGGTCGTTTCCATTCTCGTCCCGACAGCCTCTTTCCCGCCAGCGAGAAGGAGGCTCTGGGGACGAGAATGGGTTCTTTCCCTCAGTCCCTCGCGTGGTCACGTTAATTAGAACCAGTCCCTAACACAAACAATAACTCTAACCTTCACCCAAACAGGAACCTAGAACTAACTCTCCTGAACACCAAATACTTACTATGATTTCCAGGGGTAAGGTCTCCATCTAAGATATGGTTTTCCAGGGGATTTGACAGCCAAAATTTTCTTCAGGGGGTTGAAAACTAAAAATGTTATTCAGTAACCCCTGGAAAACCCTCGTGTGTATTGTCCTGAGAAGACTGAACACTAACGATTAAACCCGCGTGGGGGCCTTGGGGAACGACCGAAAGGACACCATGTCGGTCATTTTTGGCCTCACTTCTTGACTAGCTCATTAACTGGAGTCAGCCTTCCAGTCTATATAGAGTTCAGTCACTGAATAGGAAATGACCAGAAGTCTTACTCCGAGAAAAATCTGTTCCCATTTTTTGAATGCGCATGCGTGCGTTACGCCATCTTCTCAGCAAGTGTAAAGGGTTGATTTAGCGAAAAGAGGTAAAAAGCGGTGTAAAAACTGCAGTGAAGTTTCGTTTTCGAACTTTGTCACTAAATCACTGATGGAAGCATTGATTTAAATTATAATTAACGATTAGACAACGAGCACTAGTTTTCTATGAGCAGATAATTGACAAAAGCGAAGCCCGAGCTGAACAGCTTCACCTAAGGGCCGAAAGATATCTCTCCATTTATGTATAAAGCTCACAGCAGCGCACATGTTTGCATGTTTAAAGTTGTTCGGTCACGTTGGTTTTGCTTCGATCCGATTGATTGTCAACTCAAACTGGCTTCCAACATTTAGCAATTTTAGAAAAAGCCAACATCTCACAATGTTTCCCGCGAACAAGATGTCTTACTTAGTCGACAACCGTAACTAAATATTTAATATCAGAATGGTTTACAGGCCAAAATCTGAAAAATATACCTCAGTAGAAGAGAGCTTATCAGAAGACGAGTTTTGAGTTTTTTATTTGCTGCAAAATAAACGAAAGCAAATCAAATCATCCAATGCGCGTAACATATTTCCTATTAACTATGACGTGACCCACCAAGTGAACCGTGTAATGCAAGCAACAAATTAAAATGAAGAATTTATGTATTAATTTTTATATCTTTATCGTGATTTTGTTTTGACCGACTAGTTGGTTTCTATTAAACCTATTAGACGACACGGCCTGGTTGTTTAATTCTTAATTGTATACCAAATGTCAAGTCTGTTTTTCTTGGTATTTGATTGAGTGAGCGGTCCTCCCCATGGTGGTCCGGAAATCGTTATGTTTACCGCGTAACCCCCGGCAGCGGGTTACATTACTTTTATTATTCCCTTTTAAGGAAATTTTTTTCCGGTTGATCGTCAGTTTGGACACTGTTCAAAGGTTTTTAACAACATCTTCTTTCTTCAATTGAAAGTAAACTTTGTATAAAAACACTTATTTACTGGTACTTCGGGGATACACAGTGTATTTTGGAGTTCCTGATGACCGTTGTTACACTCTAGATGTCCTCCGGTAACTACGTCGATTTGGGGGCCAGAAAACACATTGTTTCCCGTGAAACCAGTAAATAAGTGCATAATAAAACATGTTTTTTTTCAGAAATTAGGCTTCCTCTCACCTTGAAACCAAGTCCCGCTCTGAACTACCATGCTGAGAATTCTTGTTACGCGCCACTGCTCATTTCTTTGTTTTTGTCTCAGCAATTGACACTTTCCGAATTTGCTACAATACCCCTGCATCGATTTCAAGCTGTTATCCGTGATCTTTGATGCAAATTTCAATTAAATTTGGGAAGTTTCAATTATCTAGCGGGTTTATGTTTAATGTAGTCCTGTACATGATATTAATGTAACATAACACATTCAAATGCAACCATAAATGAAAAGAGAGCAACCAAAGAGAGGACGAAAGTTGGTTAAGTCAAAATCAAGACCAGAGGGTTTCGGAAATTTTTTTTTTGTCAAAAATCAAGAACGTGCGCCCACACACGACGGCTGAAATCAAGCCTAGCATTATAAAGCGAAAACACTATTCCATCTCTCAAAAACTGCTTAAAGTGGCAGCAAAAGATTTAACCACATATTCATTGCAAATAACAAAGACTTTACGTATATTTGGTTTTAAAAGTACTTCTATATCTACATTTGCTGTACATGCAGCAGATGTATAATTTATATATTTTATAGTATTGTAGTTACATTTTTCCTGAACTTTTATATTGTTAACATTGTAATGTGGACATTGGACCATATCAGTGCTGCTCTCACCCGTTATATGTTTAGTACCTTCATTAAATCGATTGAAATCTGACACCTCTTTAGGATTTAGCCATGTTTATTAAAATTCGAAATGACAGTGCGGTACATTCGAGGTGGAATAGAGTTGAGTCATTTGCCACAAACCATACAAAAGGTAAAGCTAATATCAGGGTGCAACCAAAGTAGGCAAAGGGGAATAATTCTTCCACTTACCCCCATAAGCTGGAAAAAATCTTTCTCCCAACTAAAAATTTGCGCACTAATTTTTTGAAAATCGTATCTCATTTGCATTATTTTAACTAGGCAATGGATTACACAGGGGGCGCATTAGATCTCTTTTTCAG
This sequence comes from Nanipora kamurai, assembly GCA_036872915.1. Classification (NCBI taxonomy): domain Eukaryota; kingdom Metazoa; phylum Cnidaria; class Anthozoa; order Scleralcyonacea; family Helioporidae; genus Nanipora; species Nanipora kamurai. Next base: position 472,132 of record JBAHVQ010000366.1, on the reverse strand, counting down.
GAAGCAAAACCTTTTTGACTTTGCTTCACCCTTTCCTGGCTGTGCCCTTGGTTGTTCTTTTTCTTGCCGCAGTAAACCTGGTGACCATGTCTGATTCTAGTCATATAATTCTAATGACTTTGCAGAAACGATTAGAGCGAATCTGTGGACGATGACATGGCGTTATCAATTTTTGGTTCGTGAGCTATATACTTCTTTATTTTCTTTTGTTTATACCAACGACCCTTGCTTGCAAGTTTGTTTGAGGTGCTTTGAAACCTTTTCAAGGATGGTTTCCATTTAACTCAATTAAAATTTTAAAAAAGAAAAGATAAGATGCAATAAAGTAGTGCGGATTTAATTTGCTGACCCAGACGTTTCTAACAATGAGGTCATGCTTCGGAATCAAAACGAGGCACGGGAATTTCCCTTAAAAAGGAAACCGATTGTCAACATTATTTCAATATAAGTGTATCTGAGCATAAAAGTAGATTGAGAGTTGTGTTTCTGTGTACTGCAATGGAAGAACGCGGACTAGAGAACTTTATGGAAGTAAGATAAACGTTTTGCGCGAACCAGACAGGAGATTAATCTTTTCATTGTTGATCTACTGTATAACATGGACAAAATGGCGGAAATGCATCCCCAACATTATATTCTTCTCAAGGGTAAAATGGCTGAGAAACGTGATAAGAGCATCACATCTCTCTCAAAAGAAAAGAAGTTTGTTTCATTACTCGAGGGAGAAATATTGATCCCAGTTCGTAAAAAGGACCAGTCAAATGAAAAGACATTAATACGACTCCATCCTATTGAGAGACCTTTAGTAACTTTAGAATGCAGTATGACAGATGTTCAAAAGATTGATGGAGACGAAGCCAATTTGTTGCTACCCTTATGCTCTTTGAGTGAGAGGTTAAGAGTGTTTCAGGAGCGAAACAGATTAAGAACTGGAAAGGAAATCAACGTTGATAGTAAAGTTTGGGTCACAATACCAGTCCACAACATCAAAAAAGAATTCCAAGGTGTTGTAAGGTACAAAGGTCCATTGCCAGGAACGCATGGTATAATGTTTGGAGTAGAACTTCTGGTAGGTTATGATAAAATTATCTTGACATCCTGAAGTGAAATGAGAAAGTAAAAACTTTGGTCTTGTTTTCACCATGGTCTAAATTATGTTAATTGCATTCAATAAATGCATCCACTGCTAAAGCAGCACGACGGTGTTCCGTCGTACAAGTCAATAATTAACCAACAAAAAGAAGCATTGTTTTATGCGTAGATTGAAAATCTCAACTGGGATTTGAATCGCTTGTGACTGCCAGCTTCTGAAATTACACAGCCCCAGTAAAGCACAGGAATCATTGCCTAGACATGGCACAACACCTGCATTTGCCTTGACATATCTCCAGATTGAAATTTGCACAGAATGTTCTGGGGGAGACAGGCTACCAGATATGGCCATAATAATAAAGACTAGCATAATTAACACAGTCTAGAAGTGCAGGCAAACTTATTTTTTGATGAAATTTTGAACTCCAAGTATCTGCTTGGTTAGAGCTATTAAAAGGCATGGTGTCACCTGCATTTATTGATATGATCAATGAAGTGCAACACAGCCATGTAAACTGAAAGCTTTAAAAACATATTCATTTCTTTTTTTTCCCCCTTTATGAATTGTTGAGTGTCGAAAAGTAATTTTTCAGAATGGAAAAGCTTTCCTTATTGCTATCTGACTGGGGTGTTTCATATGTCTTATTTTCATTCCCTCCTTACTTGGTATGTAGTATCTTCCCAAAAGTTGATACAAAATATTATTCTTCCCCATGTGAGTGTGAGTGGATCCAGCTCTTCCCCAGCCAAATTGGTCAGCAAAAACTACCACATTTTTTTCAATTTTACTTGAGATGGCTTGTATGTGTTTACATACAGTACATGCACGTAATAATTCCATGTATGATTGACAAAACTTTGTAATGTATAGACAGACTTTTGTTGCAGTCAGAATGCAGTTCAGTCATTTTTAAGATGACCACAAAAGTCAATGCAAGTTCTTTTTGTCAGACATGTACTTGTATGTCAGTGTTTTTATATATTTATAATTTTATATATTTCTTGCAACATAAAAAGTTGTGTTAGTGAATCCCTTCTTTATTTTCGAAAAGAAAACATATTGGAAGTATGCTACCTTTTATATTTTAACTGTATATTTCTTATGACTGTTGATTTCAGGATGGTGTGAATAGAGGATCAACAGATGGTTTGTTCAAGGGTAAACATTATTTTAAATGTGATAGAGATGCTGGAGTATTTGTTTCACTGGAACGATTGGCGCCGCGGAGTAAAGATACGAAAAAAAGTAGTAAAGACAGTAACACTAACATGGAAGTCAATGGTAGTGATCTTGAAGGAGAAAGTAAACGTAAAAACAAAAGTAAAGAAAGTTCATCAAGTTTGATATTGACAAAACAAACGCTTGAAAATTCCTTGGCTCAAAAAATAGAACATAAATTAGGTGACCCAGTTTGGGTATATATTGGGGAAAAGCCGCAACGTGGTATATTGGAATACATTGGTCGAATACCTGGAGGAAGAGATACGTTGGCAGGCATTGCAATGGTAGGTCAGATTTACTGTATTTTTATCTTAACTCCTTCACTGCCACAGAAGATTTTTATTATTTTGCTCTGGCTAATGCCAGATGATTTTACTTGTTAAAGAGTGAGATGTGGCAGTGAAGGAGTTAAGCATCACCTTTCTTATGAAAATTTCACGTGCCAGATTTTTTATGTAAAATTAGAACACAGGAAAATGTTTTACCACGTGAAACTAAATTACATGTGAACACAGGGTGCAGCCAGGAATTGGAAAAAAGGGTAATTTTTTGGTCTAAACTCCCATGTCCCCAACAATATTTTAGTTTCCTACTTATTCAAAATTTTCCTTGCCTCCCCAAGAAAGGGAGGGTGATCGCCCTCTCTGACCCCCCCGTTGCACCCTTGCATTTGAAAGTAAACGTGAAAACTTCAAAATGTGAAAAACCACATGAGAAATTAAAAAAAATTAATTTTTTTCACTTGGAATCACATGGGTGAGATTTTTGTAAGGGCATTAATGACGTGTTTAATAAAACATATTTCTACTTCAAAATTTTGTTAAAATCGTTCACAAACAGTGTATTATTGTACATGCTTCAATTTTTGTGCACTATATGATACATATATATGATGTGCCAAATTTTGTTACAGTAAGTTCTGAAAAAGTTTGTTTTGGTACGAAATTCATTCAGTTCGGAGAAGACCTGTTATGAGACTTGGCGAAATTCCAAAACTAAACGAAGTTGCTTTCATAGAGGTTTCCTGACAGCATCGCTAAGAAAAAATGTACGAACGAAGTATTTCAGAAAAAGCCGAATTGTCTTTCTCACTCTGAGGTCCACATGAATTGGAAAAATGGTTAGAAAAGATCTTGCTAAACGTCAGGACCCGATTGTTCAAATGACGATTACCACTAATCCAGGGTTAAAATTTAATTGGCTCTTTTGTTGGACATGTTCTACTGAAGAATTTCAAACTTTCTAGGAGAAATCGTTTCTACGTATGTATGTGTCTGGACAGAAAACTTAAAACATCATTTCCAAAGTTAGGCGTATTTCATCCAAAAAGTTTTCACTAATCCAGGATTTACCTGATCGCCTTTTGAACAACGAGACCCAGGTCACGGGTTGTTACATAGCGACAAACCATGGCCTTAAACGCGCCCGAGAAGGCACTTTTCTTATCTAAAATTTATATGTAGATTCTATAAAAAGCTTCCATTCGACGCGAAATTCGTTCGGTAGTTGATGAAAGTGGCAAAGTTAATTGTCTCCTTGTCTCTGTTATTACCTCCATAGTTTTCAGTGGAATATGTGTTCCTCTTTCTTTCACTTTATCACCATATCTATTTCTCTCTTCACCCATCCGTTGACGAATTAACAGCAATGTCATTAAAAATATCGTTGTGACAGAGCATGTATTTATGAATGTGAATCAAGTTTTTGCAACATTAGTAGCCTGTATATTTTTTTTGAAATATACATTAGTTAATGAACTAATATTAGTCGGCAAAGTAGCATGTTGATAATTTCGTTATTATTATTGGTTTATGGCATTTTGTTCTAAAGTTTTGATATAGTTTGAATGGTAGTGTAAAACCAACAGAGTTAAGCCCTGGTTCATCCATCCCTGTCTGCATCTACATGTTTGCTCCATGTGTCTCCATTGATCTTCCCTATGTTTACTGTTACTCTGTTTCTTCGTTTACAGGATAACAAATGTGGCCAGGGGGATGGAGAGTATTATGGTAAACAATTGTTTCAGTGCGCAAAAGATCATGCTCACTTCACTCCAATTTCAAATGTGATTTCTAAAGAAAATTTTGCTGAGATGTTCCAGGAACCTAAGGATACTCAAACGTCTAGTAAGCGGACTTTCAGCAAATTTTCCCCAGAGCATATAGATTTAAGGAGATAGTATTTAGACTATCCTTAACTCCTTCCCTACGTAGGGTTCTCCTCTTGACCAGTAAACTCGTCCGGCGTTAGACAAGTAGAATACCAAATTCTGCGTGGTTCGAAGACAAACCATAGGGACGGCAAGGAGTTAAGCACATTTTTTGTTTAAAAAAATTCCAAGTTTCTACAAAACTCGTGATGACTAGTTGTCAGGAAATCACGAACTTTTGCTTTTGTCTACATGTACTTTCACATGCACAGGGGTATTAAGTTACTTAAGTCTTCTTGCACTGATTAATCTGAGAACAAAAGGTGGAATAACATGCAAAAAGTTCTGTAGATCCAGTTTTTTGCAAAAGTGAAAAACAGGAATTTTCCAAGTGAGAAATAAATCGGTTTACACATTTTTGTTTAAAACCTGCCTGTTGATAACTCATTCCACTCCTTCCTCACATTGATAAAGCGAGACAAGGAGCCTTCCGAGATTCCCTTTGTTGTGTGCAATATTTCGTGCAATATTGCAGGGGTAGAATTAAGGTCTGCTTCTGCAACACTGCAAACAACAATTTCACGCAATTTTATCATGCGTCCACCGTAACTGCAATATTGCAAGCAATGTTGGCGTATAGCAAATCAACCTTAAGCCGATTAAGTTTCGGCCGTATGGAAGGCAACACAAATGATCGTAAGCACTGAAGGATGTTGTACTTTATTCAACTAAAAATTATACAGCCACGCAAAAAGAGAATGTTACTGAGGTAAACTGATTTCGTTTTTAGTAACATGTCTTGCGTAGGTGCGCGTGTACAGAGATATGAGGCTTACAATAAGTCAGTAAACTTAAATCCGGTTGGATAGGTGCCGTTTGTGTCAGTTGATGATTAGACATGGGCATAAGGAAATTAGCCTACGATGAACAAGTAACGAGGTAACGTCCTAGGAAACTTTTGTGGGTTTTCTACAGCTTTCTTCATCATATTTTAAACTACTGTAACTGTTAAACTCAATGAACTTATACTAGATTATATTTCTTTAGAGAACTCCAGTTCCTTAAAAGAAAAACTTTTCGCTCTGATTCCAAATTTGAAAAGTGACGGTTAGTCAGTTTTAAACTTCTGTAATAGTTCTAGTGATTATCGATCGGTGATAACAAAAGTAGCATAAATAAAATGATTATCGTTTTTGAACGGTGGTCAAAATAATGATAAAAATTATAAAAAAGGTAATGGCAGTAATGACAATTATGCACTAATTTAAATTTAATCTGACGATAATAATTCCAGTCGTAATATTTACGATGAAAACTATGACAAATAATTTTATCTTGAATTGTCTTCTCCGAAGACAAGCCAAGAACATTGATGCCAAGCTGAAGATAAACCGTGAAGCGTATTTTAATAACCAGATATGACAAATAATAATCAGTTAAACAGATATAATAGTCAACCCTCGGTCAAAATTGGAGAAAATTGACAAATTCTTTTCAACTTCAAATGCTGTAAAGTTCACCCAGTGAGCAAAAAATACCTTTCGAGGAAAAAACCAAAATGACCTATCAATTAATAGGAAATTTTCCTCTGCTAAAATTCGTTGTTTATCGTTACTTCTTCAACATTCATTCGTCTTCGATATTTTTTTTTTAAATATAAAAGCTTAACTATCAATTCTTCAGCAGCGCTGAGAACAAATTTTCGAAAAAAAAAATTACCTTGAAGGTAAATGGTAACCTAAACGTTTTTATTCATAAGATCGTAAAATTTAGATGAAATAGACGACATGCATGTCGTTCGCATATGCGAACGTTCGTCAAGCTCGTAATCTCAGAAAAATGGTTTGTGAGTTCTGGACAGGAATCGAACCCGCAACCTTCTGATGACCGATGACGCGCTCTTATCATTGAGCTACCAAGGCTGAGATGGTGAGCTGAGGTGCAGGTTTGTTATATGTGCTGCCAAAGCTCCCCCTCCGCCACAAGGCTGGCGTTATGTTGTTTGGTATTTGTGTTAGTACAATGAGTCATGGGTTCAAGTGTCTGATATAAACTGCGCACATGTATGGTCAGAAAGAAAACAAAACATCGCTATCCACAAAACAGAGTTGTCACGGAAACGATTTGATTCGAGACCTATTCCATTTCTAAAATAAAATCGATTCCTTTTATTAAATTATACAACGATTACTATCACGCATAATTGCAAGATTGATAATGATGTTCATTTTGCATAGCAGAGGCTTTGATTGAATCATTCTTCACAACAAAAGTGATCGATCATAGTTTTACTTTTTAAGTTGCCCACGACCTAAACTCTTTCAATGGCAGTGGGGCAATGTGAACTGTCGTAGGTATTTTCTTTCTTGCCGTACGTATGGCAAGTTTCAGTAATTCTCATTGGTTATTCGATGAGATGTTCCTGATTCTCTGATATTTCTTAACTCTATGTTAATGTACGTACATCACGAGTCATGTAATTTGTATATTATAAAGTCATAAATATCTGTGGAACTAGATAAGATATGGACAAACCGAAGGTACATCTCTTATTCTTCTATTTGAATGCACTATTAAATTATGACAGATAATTTATTCCAAATTAATGTCTAAAATGTAGTTGACTTTGTCTGATTGTCAACCTTTTTTGATATTAATTGCCTAATTTTTCTATTAATTAATTAATCAATTTAATTAGTTAATTTAACTTAATCTATTCATAATTACTGAAAATTTGAAATTAATTAACTGGATTTAGTTGAGCAAATTTAATAAATTTTAATTAATTTCTTAATTTTAATTGATGAATTTATTGCTTATTCAGCAATTTGTTTCTTAATGCAGATTCAAAAGATGAACATTCTTCAATATCTCGATCTTCAAATGATATAGTCCAAATGGAAAGCAAATTTGCTAAAGTGTCTGAAAAAGAGATCATAGAACAGCAGAAGGAAATTTATCGAAAAGCCAAGGTGGAAGCGCAGACACAAAGGAAAAAGGAAGACAAAAGGAACATTGAGGAACCCATCCAAGGCATAAGTGAAAATTTTATACCAAACAAGGAATACCATGGGGACCTTGTTGTTGACCGTAGTAGCAAATCATGGACTTTTGTCAACCATGTTTCAGAAGAAAATGAAGTGGGCAGGACGTCAAATAATGGTACTATATGTGGATTTTCTCTTCTTGGTCATTCGTTTGTTTTTGTGATTTGCCTGAAATTCAGTTGTCTAATCCACCCGTTACTTACTACATCATGTAACTAAAAAAGGCTGCTGATGAAGAAAAGCAATAGTGAGAACAAGTCTTGAAAATTTTCAGACATCAAAAACCCCATCTGTAATCAACCTTACTGTTTACTATCTGTTTAGTTTAAGTAATTTCTTTCTCTTTCCTTGCGTCCTTTCCTTCCTTTCGTCCTTTCCTTCCTTCCTTCCTTCCTTCGTACCTACCTTTCACCCATCCTTTCCTTTATCCTTTCTCACTTGGCCCTGCCCCCTTATTTTATCATCTCCTATTATTTGTCAACTGTGTACTGCAAAACGTCCCCTATATATATTTTATCAGGGCAGCTATTAACAAAACTATTCTTGTGCTTCTCATTCTTTCCCGAAATTCGTTATCTTTATTCATTTTGAAGATACCACCACAAGCAAACCGAAAACTATTCTTGATCAAACTTTGAAAACAGAAAGCACGAATAGCAGTAGTATAAGTGATAAAAAGAGGACAGTCGCACAACCAGCAGATCCCAACTCTTATGTCAATGGCCTGTCAAGAACAGATCATATCGGCCGTGTAACAACACGAAGCAATCCAATGTCGAGACTAAGTCAGAGGCCTTCCTTGGGTAATTATAGGTTTATAATTTTTATGTGCATCTGTCCTTATAAGTAAAACTCCGTTCAATAGTTTCAACTCCAGACTAATTTTTTGAGCGTTTTTCCCCCCTTTTTGTCATCTTTTTTAATTTTATTTGTTTACTTTTTGACGTTTTACATGTAGAGGCAACAAAGGCAGGCTTAAACAAACAATCAGTTGTTTACAGTGACACACCGCATCCTGAATTGGAAGTCGGATCAATGGTGGAGGTCTTGAGTAAAGTTTCAGCTCCTAAATACGGAGTAATACGTTGGATTGGCTTCACGCCAAGTACAAATTCAAAAGTTGCTGGTTTGGAACTAGTAAGGCCTGATTTCATGAAATAAAACTGTTTATTTTTGTTATTGCTTGTGAGCTGGCAGAGTACTAGTTACAATCTTGACCAAAAATACGCACCACCCCATATGTCGTCACTTTTTTCACAAATCGGCATAGAGGTACCAGTCTGATTGGAGACAACGCACGAAAATGTGTCGACGAAATGACTACCCACGGATTCTGCTCAATAGCTATCATTGTTTGAACTTATGTGTTGGTGATGATGATAAGGAAAAATCCTTACTAAAAATCATTAATTTATCGCTGTAGTGCTGGGGGAGAGCCTAGTAGTAGATATTTCCCGGCTTTGCTCGTTGAAAGGGAAGGTTATTTGTATTATATACAATTATTACACACATTCATGAAGAAACGACGTTATTTATTTTGGATAAAAAATAAAGTTTTTAGCAAAGTTTTAAGTAGAACGGCAGATGTTTGTTAAAGTTGATCGTACCGGTTAGTGTAGGCTTGAGAAAGACTGTTGGTGGATGCTGTTTAGACAGCGTGTAAAACAGGGCAGAAAGTTAGGTTGGTAGACTGCCCAATATATGTTGGAAAATTCTGGCGTTTTAAGCAAAGGCCCTTATTCAGAGACTGAAACATGTTCTTAGAGGAAATGTTGTCTTGTTGCCATTTTCTCGAAACGACAGAAGTTTTCTGCATCTATTCGGCAGTCTACCCACCTTTTGACTTTCTGTGCTAGTCTTGAGAAAGACTGTTGGTGGAAGTGACTGACATTTTGACGGCCTTTTGATTCATTTGATTCTGAAGATGGCCGCCGCTAAGGCCGTCGAAACGTTAGTCACTTTCACCAACGTGGACGATCAACTTCCAACACCAAACGATTCTTCCAAGCTCAAACCACTTACTTTGCAACTGTATACTTGCATGATAAGCTACCAGGATTGGGAAATAATAAGCTACTTATTAACCTCGTTTGCTCTGTCTGTAGTTATGAAATATTGGTCCTCTGTTTCTTCGAAATATGGGTTCGGTATTTCCCGAATTCAGAGATCAAGGTTGTTGAATAAGTTCTAAGTATATTTCCATCCAAATGTAACGACGAAGTTACCTAGGAAGGTGATTTTATCCTAGTTCCTCCCCCTGGTGATACATATCTGGCCTAGCACACTAAGAAACGAAAACCGCACTGTCCCAATTCTGTAACACATTTTAAAATGAGGCGCACCTAAAGGTTACTTGGGTATTAGTTGACTCACAAGTAGGTGTGGCAAAATAGCGTCGAGGTAATGATAAACTGGTTCTTTTTTTCTGCAGGAGGAGGAAATGGACGCATGTAGTGACGGGACATTTCTTGGTCAACGGTACTTCGACTGCCCTCCCAAGCGAGGATTTTTTGTGCACTTGCGTAACTGCAGACCAGATTCACGATTTAGTAAAAGTGGGAGCTCAGTGATTTCGGAGAACCAACACTTGTCTGGAATAGGTAGTTGTATAATCTGAAAATAGTTTGTAGATCTGTCTATTTAGGCCTGTAACTTGTCTATATGGTAATAATGCATAGTGCTCGAATGGCCGCTTTTATACTCGAAGGAAACTTTTCAAACCATAATGACACCTTATTTAGGTGACCTCCTTGTGTACAAAAGAACACTTACATGTAAAGACATTCCTCTCAGTGAAGTGTAGCTGGATTTACTGGATTCATTTGGGCAAATCTTCATACATATTGTGTGTGCATACATATATATATATATATATATATATATATATATATATATATATCAC
>JBAHVQ010000366.1:428335-444056 GCA_036872915.1 Nanipora kamurai | reverse complement strand
TTTCGGATTCTTTTTGGATGATACTGTAATGCAAGGAAGAAACTAGGTTAGTGGATCTGATCGTGGTATTCTTGCCAAGTCCCTGGTTGGAGAACAATACAACAGGTAAACTTTATTTTTCGAACATTTTTTTGATAGTCGGCTACCAAACGAGAATCCAATATGGTGGATTTGTCAGGGCAAAAAACCGCTTCGATTTACTCCCTGTTCCATGACCAAGCACGCATTCTATGTCTAATACTGTAATTCCGTGACAAAGTTAAAAAAACAAAATAAAAGCCGAAAAAAGAGTCATGTTACGACCAACGAACGTTGGTCAAACTCACGATCTCAGAACCGATTTCTGTAACCTAGACGGGAATCGAACCTGCAATCTTCTGACAACCAGTGAGACGCTCTAACCATTGAGCTACCAAGGCACAGGTGGTGAGCTAAGTTGCAGGTTAGAGCGTCTCACCGATCATCATTAGGCTGCGGGTTTGATTCCCGTCTAGGTCTTAGAAATCGTTTTTCTGAGATGACGAGCTTGACGAACGTTCGTTGGTCATCTGATGTACCCCAAGCTCCCACATGAACTGTATTTGTGTTCAGCTTTCAATGATATTAACAGAGTCATCTTGGAAACTCAAGTTTGAGTTAGTAGTCAAGAGAAAAAAATGTCGAAAGACCTCATTTCAAAGTTATCGTCATACTGAATAAATTGTAAAACCAAACTCAGTCTATATAGGAAGAAAAATGACGTATCGATGAAGAAAGTCAGCCTATCATTATTTACTTGTCAAAATGCCAATTTCCAACGAGTACGTAAGTCATTTGCATAGAGCTTGGTTGTCTGTGTAACTCATTCAGTCTAAAGATTACTTTGAAATAAAGTCCAAATGTTATTGCTGCAACATTTTATCTCCTGATGACAAACTCTTCTCTTGAGTTTCCAAACGACTTTGCTTTTTTGAATTTTGTTTCATACTTGACACGGTTTTTCAGGCCATGGTTTTCTAACGGGGCAATGCGATCGAATTTGTAAAAAAATAATTGTAAAATAACATAACCAATTTCATCAAAGCGCCGTTGATCCCAGCTGAGAACAGCACAATTATATCCTTCAAACATACCAAAAGAAGAAAACCCAAGTACACCAGATCGAATAAACGAAAGAAATAAGTAAAAAAGGTAAGAACAAAAGAAAGAAAGAAGGAAAGAAGTAAATGAAGCAAACAGATGAATGAAACGAACAAATAAAGAAGGAAGCAAAGAGACAAACAGAAAAACATTACAAAAATAATATACATCACAAATTGTAACATGAAGATGCAGTGTGGGAAACTCAGGGGGTGAAACATTTTTCTAAAGCGATTTTAGACTTATCGATGCCTTTCCTCTTTGCGTAAACTGTTACACAGTTTCCCCCAGCATATATAAAAAGCTAACCCGCTTGGTCCACAGTAAGGCGATACATTTTCCACGTACACAAGCGTACAACCAGGAAGAAGCACAGGGAGATAGACAGACAAAGAAAGAGGTAAATAAGTGCGTGCAATGATATTTAGAGGTGACACTTATAGTTCACACTTTAATGGGTACAGTGTACTATATTGTAAAACACGTACCAACTGATTTGGGCTCTTCTTCATCTTCTTGTTCGTCATCATAAGTTCTTGGTGCCGCCGGCCTATCCTTTCCTACAACTCCACGCTTAGTATTAACATTTTGCATTTCTGTCGCTGCTGGTAAAGCTGAGGAGGAAAAGAAAAATAACCACTGCATTGAACAAATATTTGATGTAGATCTCGATTAATCCACTATATCATCTTAAATTATTAACTCTCTTCGGTACATATCCAGATTTTATTATACAAGTACGGACTTTTCCGCAGGATAAATCTTGAAGTTGATCCGCTCGGATTAGCTCTGAAGTTTAATGAATAGTGAAAAAAAAATCGTATCAACGTTCTCATTGGTTAAAAGTTTTCCCGCCACAACATTGAGTTCGGCAAACTCGCTTCTAAGCCAAGGATTTTAATGTTTTCACAACTGCGTAAATTATCAAAGTTCTGACAAGAAGTAGTTAAAGAGACCAGTTAATATAACAAAGAATGAACAATTTTGAGGAAGAAAATCCGTTTGTAAGCGCACTAATTATAAGGTAAAGTATTGTCAGTATTCAAGTAACTGGACTCGGTGTTCGTCTAGCAATTAACTTTAAAATCTCAGTATAATAAACAAACTACATGGTAAAAGCTTTGTGTGATTTTTATTCACTTTAAAGTCTTAGGAAATTTTTGCTGGTCAAACTGTGGAATGCCATGGACTCAGGAAAACTTTGAGCTCCAGACGGGTTATTCACTTGTTGTGGTGTATCATAAAATTTCACTCGGTCGTACCTAGTTTCGTTGTTTTACAATACATCTCAACTCATAAGTAAAAATCGCACGAAAATAAATAATTGAAGGAAAGATTATTCTACTCTGGGTAACACCAGAAGATTTTACCCGTCAAGGGAAGACGTTAGGTAAGGAAGTAGTTAATCCTACCCTTTCTACAGACGTTACAGCTAACTTTACATTTCTTCAACATGAAGTTCGCCATTGGTAGCTTAAAACAGTATTTTTTCTTTGCCCACCGCTTGCAGTATTTATGTTCATCCTTACATGGTCTTCCTAAAAATGGAGGGGAGAAATTAAAGTGCATGTTACACACGAAACACAAAGGCAAGGCTTATGAAAAGGAAAAAATAGACGTTTTTCCTCCTGTTAAGGTTCAGAAAATCCTTGACACAATTAGAGCAGAAAAGTGAAAACCAAAGATAAGTTCCACCTCGCCGATTGGCAATAGATTTCCTAGTAAGTAATTGATAAAGTTTCCCCGTTTCAACTAAATCATTTTCTGTCCAATGACCAATGACTGCGTACGATCCTGAAAAAGTTCCGTTACCCTCCTCATGCGATTTCAGAGATCCTTGACTCAACTAGAGCAGGAACTCAAAATTAAAGCAAGACAGCATCCCGTCTAGTCACCGATGTTCCTTAGCCAAATATAAGTTTCGTCAATAGTTGCAACAATAGTTTCACATGAATAATTTGACCAATTTCAGATGCCAGAGCTGGCCGACATTCGGACCTTTTGCAGTCAGTTTCGGTTCCCCAAGTTGCCATGAGATTGTACAGAACTGAGACTGATCGCCAAAAAGGGCTCCCAGTCCACCATTTTTTGCGTTCTTTTTTTTGAACGGTTGTCAGCCTTCCAGTGCAAAAAAGGTTGAGTAATTATTACCAAATCCTTGAAAAATCTCGCGGTTGGGAAAACAAGCTGGTTTTCGCCCAGAAACATGTTGTTTTCCCAGCAGTTTCAACTGTGATGTATTTTACTGTTATTCGTGACGATCTGGAAAAATCTCAGCAAAAGACCGATTTATTTACCTACTTTGCAAGACTTGCAAGACCTTTGACAAACCTTCAAGAGATACAATGGATACTTTTGGCAATGTCCAAGTCTTGCTCTTGCAGCGCATCTTGGGATATCATCTTGACAGCGATAATCTACATGAAATAAAACAAGCCGTTAAGCCATGACTTTCTTCGTGTAAGCTGTTTCAGGATACACAATATACCGCATATATAGAATACACAATATACAGCATTCAAGAGTCATAAGCATACAGTATGTTTTTCACATACGTACAGACATACAAGCAGCGTCAAAAACAGAGAAGAAAACCTTAGTCCTTAGAAACAGTTGTGAAAGTTCCATTGGGGATTTTACAGATCCTCTCTCGGTATCCTATGACATTCAATCTCTAATGTCAGTCGCGTCAAGGTATTACTTGTCATACTGCCATGTTTCGCACGGTTCCTTAATTATATTAAGCAACGAACATTTAACCCCTGAACTCTCTTGTTACCATGCATTGTTTTCCTCATGCTCCCTCGAGCTTCTTTCATGTTTAACATAAACGAGGCAGAGTTAGGACAGAGGGCGTGGTAGCACAGCAAAGTTTGGGGGTCTCTTTATTTTCAAATTAGGAAAAGAAATTCGACATGTATTTGTTAGTCTTTTTTTGTAAATCTTAGTCGTGCCCATGTAAGTTGTAGGTCCTACTAAAAACTGATTGTTGTCTCCATCGACGTCTTAAGTCGCACAACATTTCTACAATTGCGAGCATGTTCAACGCCTTATAGGTTTGATTATTTTAACCAAGAATCTGCCTCTTCTGAACCTTACTCTTTCATTAGAAACCTTATTTTTAACAGTTTTAGAATACTTCACTCCTCCAAGTCTTATACGCCCAACCTACTTTTGATTTTAAATGCTCTTTATATTAAGTTTAACACACCAGAATTATACGTTGGCCTCAAGGCTAGCAACGAGCTCTCACTTTTCCCTCAACTATTATTCTTTACCTCCTTACTGATAATTGTGGTTTTACCACCCACTTCTCAACACTCAACACAGGCATTTGTCTTCTAAATTAGTTCTCGAATGATGTCATGTGACCTTCCATATAAAGACCGTAGCTATTTGATGTAATTTAATTAGTCTGGTGACGAATTTGTCATAAAATCGAAATATCACTGATTCACTCTTTCGTCTTGATTTGACTCGAGTCTTGAGTTTTCAAAATGCTGTTGTTCGGATTATGTTTTGGTTTATAATAATACTTGATTCAGTGTATTAATAGCCTCTAGTTGTTCGTCTACCTGTTACACTAACCTTCAGCAAGTGATATGTTCATTGACAGGGATACTGATTTTTCATTTGGCTCCCCAACTACTGTCTTCACGTGTACATCTTCGTCACCCTTATAACCAACAAGGCAAAATGAACTTCCGGATCGAACGTGCTTCGGGATAGAAGCTCCTATAGATCTCAAAGCTTTCTTTGCTTCCATAAAAACGTAGTAGAACGAATATGTTTTGCTCACGATCAAGAAGTAATTCCTGGAAAAAAATCAAACAAAGGAACGAATAGGATATTTTATCGAGTGATAAGAAGTTTTTAGCTTCGATGATTTCAGGATTCGGGTGTCACATATGGGTTCGAAATTTAACATACTAGCACACGTTAAGGAACGTAAAAGGAATTGAAAGCCGATACGAAACTAAAACAGATACTTGATCAATAATGCTATAAAATAAATGGTTTGAACCTGGGAGAATCGTTACATGTTTGTCGAAGTTGATCGTCCAGGTTAGTGTAGTCTCGAGAAAGACGGCCTTACCGGCGGTCATCTTCAGAGTCAAGTGAAGAGGAAATGTCAACTTCGCCTACATGTGTATCTGGTTCGTGGGTCAGGTAAACCTCAGTCACTTTCACCTGTAGTGTAGTCTTTCTCAAGACTACACTAACCTGGACGATCAACTTCCACAAACATGAAACAATAATGCTATCTCGATAAATACTTTATACATTAACGTTATCTGTATTTTGTTTCATTTCATTTTGCTTTATTCAATACTCGGATGAGTGAATGAATGGGTGAATTGATGCATGGGTGAACGTGTGGAGAGATGGACTAGTGAATGCGTTGGTGGGTGGGGGGATGGATGGAAGGATGGATGGAAGGATGGATGGGTAGGTGGATGGATTGGTGAATGCGAGGATGGGTAGATGGGTGGATGGGAAAAGGGGTGAATGAATAGAAGGATATGTGGATGGATGGATGGATGGATGGATGGGTGCAAGCGTGGATGGGTAGATGGGTGGATGGACGGGTGGGTAGGTCGATGGCTAGATAGATTGGTAGGTGGTGAGTGAGCGAAAGAACGGATGAATAGATGGG
Organism: Nanipora kamurai; assembly: GCA_036872915.1. Taxonomy (NCBI): domain Eukaryota; kingdom Metazoa; phylum Cnidaria; class Anthozoa; order Scleralcyonacea; family Helioporidae; genus Nanipora; species Nanipora kamurai. The sequence goes on along the minus strand of JBAHVQ010000366.1, from coordinate 438,280 downwards.
CGGTTAAAGAATGGATAAATGAATGGGTAGGTGTATGTGTGTGAGCGTAGATGGATGACTGAGTGCTAGGGGAGATGGGTATAAAGAACTATGCATGTATCTCTTTTATATAACTGCAGATAATAAATACATTAATGGAGACAGCTTTCTTATTTAGGTCCACTCCGAGAATCAACAATACCCAATGTTTTTACTAGCTATTTTTATTTTAAATTATCAAATCAATGGTAGCAGTCTATGATGAGGCTACTGCATGGCATAGAAGTGTTTCAAACAATTAAGATTTCTAACCTCTTTGGCAAAGAGTAAATGGATCGTCCAAAAGATAATCCGCCTCTTTTACTGGTTATGTCATATACAAGGGAAACTGACACTTTTCCTAAAGCAAACAGAATGCTAACGACATTAATTCAAAAAGAAATCATTATAATACCGATAAATGCACGTTTAATTTATGGAAAGCGTAACACTACTGGTGTACATTGATAAGAAAAACGTGAAATGTAACGAAAGGAGCGAATGTGTTTAAAATCCTCTCGGTTTCAACTATTGTTTTGCGCCTGACGGATTGGGAAACCAAAAGACAAAGGACGGAAAAAACAATAACTATCACGAAATCTTCATATCACAACACTGTTTACCAGCTTCTAAACATGTCTGACGTTTGCATACTGAAAACCAGTTAATTTTGCTTTGCAAATATCCCATATATCGACCATTTCAACACGCTCTAGAAAAGATTTCTATGAGTCGAGAACGATTTGGTTTCTGAAATGGCATGGGAGGCAACAGAATGGCAACCTCCAAGGTGGCAACAATTTATGTCCTAAAAGTTAAGCACATACAGACGACTTGATTCGCCAAAGGAGTATGACAAAAGTTCACATGTCGTTTGTAACATTCTATGTATTATAGATATTCTATGTATATATATATATACATGTATATATAAGTATATATATGTATGTATATGTATGTATACGTATGTACATGTATGTATATGTATGTATATATGTACGTATATGTCATGTCACTTACCTCAAAAAGTCACTACAGCCTGTTTCATCTTCTGAAAGAATCTTCAGGTGACTTTAGTCACCTGAAGATTCTGGTTTGGTATTGAGCCCTCTTTGTATTTCGTAAACCAAAACGTTCACGTTATTATATATATTATATCATATATATTATATATATATATATATATATATATATATATATATGTAATATTGAGGACCTTAGAGATAGGGATTGTTCATGAAATGCAAAAGTATTAAGGAAGCACTATTCAGTCATTTAGATCGGTCAGTAGTTGTTAAGTTGAAATTTAGTTATTTCCAAAACTGTTGTCCGACAGTGGAAAGTGGCGTAGAGTGGACTTTGATTTTAGAAAAATAGTATGCTAGATGTCGCTTCACTGAAATTTTAAAAGCTTAAAAGCTTGTAATCTTCTACTCTAGCTTGGTAATATATTCCGAAAACCGAAGATAGCACCGCTTGAATTCACCTGATAAATAATTCAGCAGAACGATGTTGAATCCCCTTCGATTTTGTGCCATTTCTGTTCCATTTACCACGATGCTTGCAATCCTGTCGTCGGGGTATCTGACGTTCCAGCTGGTACTTTTAAGAGACACTTCAACGACTAATAAATTAAACAATTTTGAGTTAGCAAATTTCTTATCCTGCTTCGAACTAGTTTGAACTGGTCTACCGGTATCTATATTTTGCAAACCATTTAAACTATGCCGGGAATTTGAAATTGTTAAGACATCTTATGTTACATGACTGACTTAGTCAATATACTAGATGTGTACATCTCAGAATTGTAAACCAATAATTCTAATGAACAGACTGCGTCGTCACATTATTATCCCAAAGCTTTTTACCTGAGTCAGGTTTCTCTGTCGGTGTAATCTTCTTTAAGTTGTCTTCCTTCTCTTTTGCTGCAAAGTCTTCCTTCTTTTTTGCTACCAGGCTTTTCTTCTCTTTAGCTGCAACTGCAGGTTAAGAAATACAAGATAAAGACACGACAAGACAAGTAAGAAAAGTGAAAGAAGAGAGAAGGAAAAGGTAAGTGAAAAAGAGAGAAGAGAAGTAAAGAGTTTATGCAGGAATGGGTTAAACTGCCCAAACCGGACACGGAACAACCAATTTCGGCTGCTGACAGGAAGCTTTACTGTGACCAGATCAGTAGTAGTATGAACTGAGCAGAATAACAGTGACAAATAAAAAAATACAATACCAGTGGAACATTTGTACATTTCCTCTGTCTTTTTCACGTCCAATTGGGTGATATAACTGTAAGGTGCTATCCTTTCGGTCGAGTTTTTATCTTTTACTCCGATGGTTTCAAGGGACCTGTTCTTCGAAAATGCTTCAAATTTGTAATGCATTATGCTGGAATAGTCATACGGCAGCTCCCCATCAAATTCATCGAAGCGTTTGCGCTTGAGAAATTGTTTCATCATCGCTGTAAAATAATGAGAAAAGAGAACTTACTGGAAGGAATTCGGACAAGTAACTTCAGCCAGCGTAAAGTTATTGACATTAAATGGTATCGGCATTTCCCCCAGGACCGACTCCGCGATCCTGATGGTGTGAAGGGTGATACGGGCACCTATGCGACCTCGACCCAGTTTCCGACCCCGACAATGGTACCAGTATTGACAACGAGGTCGACCACACACCGTACTAACATTGACACTGAAAATGACACCTACACCGGTAAAAGCGCCGGCATCAAAAGAAGCGCATGCTCTGGCACTAACACCAGTATAAACAGCTAATGACACCGACGTCGATACAAACCCTGAAGCTGGTCCCAATATGAGAGTTGACATCGTTATGGTACTAACCCTGGCTTTGATACCAAACCTAACATCGGTTCAATATTGGCACAAGTATCGATACCGGCCACGGCACTGACATTGACATTGCCCCAGGTGAGGGAACAAACACTGCCACTTCCAAGAGCATAGACACTTGCACTGGCACAAACATTGGCACTGGCAATAACATTGGTACTACCACTGACACCGACAGTCATAATGATACTGTTAGTACTCGCACCAACATCAGCATCCGACACCAGCACTGCCATTCACATCCACTCTGACAGTGATACCGGTGCCAATTTCGTCATTAATCATCGACATAAAAGGCGTGGGCACCAAAAATGGATTGTATCTACGGCAAACAAATATTCACCATTAACGACAACTGACACCACCGGCACAGACAAATTATGTTGCAATAAGTAATGGTCATGAATCAACTACAAACAAAACGAAAAGGGATCTGCAGTAATTCATGGCAAATATTTTCATAAAGGCATCTACAAGTATAAAAGATTGCAGGCATTGAAGTATCCAGGTATGAAAAACCTTAATCTAATCCTTACAGTTAAGGATGTTATCCCAAAAAATTTCAATGAAATCATCTCTGTCAGGTCGATTGTGTTCATGATAAAATCCAATGATATGACCAAGCTCGTGCATCATTACGAACTTGAATTCACATCCATCGCCCATGGAAATGGTCACTTGGCCTCTTCGGTAGCCAACGTCACTCCAACAGCTAAAAAATCGAGTGCCCATTCATTTAATTTGTGCAGTAGAGTTAAAATAGAAATGTACATAAAGTTAAAATTCAGGTATTTGGATCTCGGTACTTAAAATAGATAGTCATCCCAACCTACACGAGAGGTTGGTAATCTGTATGTAAGTGAAAAATATAGGATGTCGAATTTATGTAGAAAAATTCCGACGTTTCGGGGAAATACCCTTCCTTCAAGGGAGTAAAACGTGTTTTTGACGTCAGAATTCCCACTCACTCACACACGAAATTGTAACTCAAGCACGAAACAAAAATCAAAATAAAGTTTGAAAGCAAGATGACACAAAATTGATCAAATTACCCCCTAAATCTCCTTATCAGCAGATATCCTTCCTGATTTGTTCTTTTAATAAATCGAATACACGTTTTTCTTTCCCATTCAGCCATGGCAGATTTGATAATTCTCTTTGCACCAGGAACGTTAGCTTGGAGAAAAAAAAAATTGGTCAAACTATCACAAATTGGTGACATTTTTCCTAACACTTCCCATTTGAATATCTGTCCGACTGTTGACTAGTGTGTCGTTTTTTATATAGTACCGTAACTCTGGACGCGATTTAAAACAACGGGGAGATTGAAATGCATGCTGTCCACGTGGTGTATGTCATTAAATTTGTTAAAAACTCACTAAATTTAAGTCAGCCAGCACTGGAAATTAGAATGGATATAGAGAATATGAGACAGACAAGGACACCGACGGTGACACGGGCACTGACATGGACACTAACGCAAACATTGACATAGAGAATAACACGGGCAGTGACATGCACACGGACACTGACATGGACACTAACACGGATAGTGACATAGAGAATGACATGGGCACTTACGCGGACATTGACATAGAGAATCACGAGGACATTGACAAGGACACTGACATTGACATACAGAATCACGAGGACATTGACACTGACATGGAAGGTAGAGGCATACAACCGTTCAAGATGGTATTTGGCCTTTCACAGGACTCTAAATTCTCGTATGCTAATAGAAAATATTTCCCGCAGCTGGCCATTATTGACCGATTGGCATTTATGGTATGACAACTTCCTATCTACACTAAGTTTGTAAAATAGGAGATTTGTCCTCAAATCTTACCGATACTACAATCGATGATATACGGTATGGTTGCGTTGGGCCATATTCTGCGTGCAGTAAGTTCAGACCGTCGAAAACGAGTTGCTACAAAATAGAATGGATCACATCAATTTCTCGTTTACCTAAAATGCTCAGCCTTGAAAAAAAAGGCCAATAACCAAAGTAAATCAGCAGGGAAGTGAAGGCACGTTTCCATTCAGAGGCTTTCCAAGCCAATCAAAGTCAAGCGCAATCTTGATCCTCCCTGAATACACCACTTCGACGTACCGAAGTGCACTCATCATCATGGACTTGCTCAGGATTTCTGAGTTGAAAGTCGAAGAATTAGAGAAGAACTTATGTCATTTTTCTGTGAAACTTTTCACTCCTTTCACCCCCAAACTCGCTCCAGTCCCTGAATACTCGGTACGTCAAAGTGGTGTATTCTGAGACATACTATGCGTGCAGTAAAAACTCCAGTTCATGCCTTTTAGTGATATTCATTTAACGTCATCTACAAGAAGTTCATCCGTAAAAGTGTCCCAGATGATATACTGGTGGTATGTCATAACTTAAAAGGGTGTTTGTGTACTAATATGAAGTTCGTCCAATTTAAGAAAGTTTAACTTTCTGGATACCGAAATCGTATCAATGGCATAATTTGCGGAAACATAACCTATACCAAACCATAGCTAAACATTCGTTCTGTTCGTTTTACAATTTCAGACTCGGCACCATCTCCTAAATATATTGTTTCGATGACCTTAGATTATGAGTAACTTTATCACGAAAAGCTTCAAGTAACCCCAGACTTCAGCCAAATAACTCCTTAAACGCAACCGTCCATTAACCAGTATCTTTAGTATTCAAACGCAGTTCTTGCTACACAGGCAAGTCGGCTCCCGTGAATAATGGCTCATTTTTAGCTCTCTATCTTTTACACCCTACATCTTTTTCTTTCGAATTTAATTTCTTATTATATCTTTATCCCTGTCCGTGCAACCCTGAGTATCCCTTGTCTCTACCTCTATTTCTGCCAGTTTTACTTTGCCACTTTGCTTATGTGTTTGTCTGCCCACCTCTTTGTTTGTCCGTGTGTCTGTCTGTTTATTCCTCCTTCCATCCGTCGGTTTGTCTTTCTGGTAATCTATGTGTCCTTCTGTCTGTCCATCCGTCTATCGTTTCGTCTGTCGGTCTGTACGTGGGTCGGTCCATCTGTCTGTCTGTCTTCCAATTTTATCTGCAGGTCTGTCAGTCTGTTAGCCCTTCCGCCTGTCCGTCCGTTTGTCTGTCTGCCTGTCTGTTTGTGTGTGTATGCCATTCCGCCTGTTTTCAAGCATAATCATTTAATACCAGGGAAAGACCTTTTGACCGTGTTCTTCTGTGAACGATTTTTACAATGCAGGATTGTGGCCATTTACAGTTACTATTGAACTGTGGTCAATTTCCAAGTAAGCTTGCGTTTAAACGAGACACGGTGTTTAACTTTTCTAATGAATACTATGATTAACTCAAATGCAAGTAAAAACTCATTTTCATTGAAAAAGTTTATCACCAGATCACGTTCTAAAGCAAATGAGCAACGTAATTCGGAAATGACTTTCGTTAAAACGTTAACCAAAAAATACCTTTACTCTCCCTACTCTTCGCAGAAACATTGATTGCAGTGTTGGTGAATATGCTGTTACTTACAAATATCGTCAGAAATAATATTTGGGCTAAAAAAGAGAAACAAGTATACACTTTAGAGTGACTCACGACGCTAGAGTTACCCATTCCAAAGACAATGGATTAGGCCTGTGAAACACCATATCAAAGGACTACGTACGCTTCAACAAAACTCCAAACGTTCGCTTCAAACGTGAATCATGTAGGCCCGTTAAATGTAGAGTACCATTTCTTGCCCGAGGTTTCAAGGAGCAGTATCCTTACGATCGTGTTTTCCATGTTTGTTGAACGTCGCGGAAAAATATCTCAATCTAAATTTTTCCCAGGAGATGACCATTCCACCAGACTCCTTAGTTTAGCTACTGTTAGGAACCTTAGTTTTAGCGTTGACAAAACTCTGGCTTTCCAGCACTAAATTACGCTCTTACTTTGGAAACTCATACCCAGGAAAAAATCATGGCAGAAAGATCTCGTTGTGTTACTACCTCTTGAAATGCATATGGGCATCAATGTGGATGACAAAGGGCTTTCCTTAGTTCCATCTAGACTCTAGATTCTAGAGCAACGAAAGCCGCTGTTAATGATTTCTTCTGTATTTTAAGTTTTCGAAACGTGCTCAAGGTATCTTTATTTACGCTGGATAATGCTATCAGCTTCCGAAGCTGTTCGTTCTAGGTCTAGCTGGGGTTACCCCTCATGGGCCCAGTGTTACTACAGGAGGAAACCGATTAATTAACCCGGAGAGAACCTGCGATGCTTGGTACAGCCAAACAGAACAACACCCTTCTCGCGTGTGATCAAGGTAGCTTTAATCAGGAAACTTCACGGTTAATCAGAAAACTTCACGGAGGCGGGGATCGAGCTCTGATCATTGAGATGAGAGACACTAAACACGTACACTATCACTGTGCCACCAGTACCACGAAGCAACAGAAGTGAAGTCAAAAATTACAACGAACGATGTTTTTGATTTGTCATCAGATTTGAACCACCACCGTGTAAATTGATTTAAGTTTCAGAAAAGTGCCGTCTTTTGGTATCTTACCGGTTCCTAGGACCACCGCTGAGTCACACCACTCTATGGCAATCGTTTCGACTATTTCAGCTTTTCATGTCAACATTTGTAAAAGATAAAATTTTTAGACGGAAGTGTTTACCTTCAAATCGACCCCAGGTAATCATGATTTCACCTTTCTGCCTCGCGCGTACAAAATATCAACAGAGTAGCTGTAAAGACCTTTCGCCAAAACGTAACATGGTAACGGCAAAAAACTAACATCCGCACATAAGATTATGTAAGAGATTCAGGTTTACTGCAACGATAACTCCAATCTTGCTTCTGTTTGTTTGCCGTTCTAAGCTTTTCCTCTGCCAAACTCACCCACAGACACCAAAACCAGTGCGTCGCTCTTCCGATACACTCGTCCAATGAAGCAAGAAGCCACGCATATAAATCCGATTAATGTACGAAACTACAGATATGTTCGATAAATGTCACAAATCCTGTGCAACCAAGTAAAAGCTAGACGAATATTCGCCAGTGAGTAACTGTACCTTTAGCATTTTCTTGCATTACATGGTTATAATAGTTTTCGATTCAGACGACTACTAAAAAACTTAACAATCTTCATTCAACATGTATAGCAGTTTAACATCAGGGAGTGCATAGATTTTTAGCAAATAAAGATAGTTGTCAGACCATTGGTTCGAACTGGCTATCTGATCCATTCGTACAAATTGTTTAAGTGGCTACGTCAACACGAGATATTGTGGTTGGCATGTTCTACTGTATCAAAAATCCTACGTCAGAACAAATATCAGGATTCGCCGACTTCGGTTAAAACGAACACAACAGAGCGGTCTTGTTGACAACATTAAATTGATCATGAAAATCATTCGTTCATGTCATAATTGAAAGTTGTCTTTTTTAAAAGACATCACTATCATCTAAACTCTCTCCGAGATATTAATTGATAAACCTTTCCCAATTTTAAACGAACATTGCACGTTTTAAGCTTTGGGTGTGCTGAGAGAACTTCTCATAAATCTGACTCGCCCTCTTACGTAAATGTCTCTCCACCTTGCGAATGTTGTTTGAACATTACATCATGTTGCCGATGTAGCATTACTCACAACAGTGAATGAATTAACGCCAAAGTTCCATGAGCGTATAAACTCAAGCAGTCTTACCTTGCGCAAGTTTCGTAAATAGTCGGAACGCCGAAGACATCGCGTCGAATTCTCGGTCAAGCAGCAGTACCAAAACGGGCTGCGATCGCTGATTTTAGTCAAGTGCGCGGCATATTGGCTTCGCCGGAGCAGAAAAGTGCTCGGCTGTTGACAGACCAAATCAAGCAAAATGCAACTCAAGCTGATGGGAAACCAAAGCCCGGAGGTGCATCCGGCTTTTGTCAGTGATTTTGAGTCAGGTATTATTATTCCTCAAGGACCCCTTCTGTCAGCGCCGGTAAAAACAATACAAAGCTTTTGACGTTGTTTACGAAAGCTTGCCTTCGAATTTAAGAGTAAATAATACAAATCATATACAGATAAAATGTTTCAGTAGACCAGCAGTGTTTGCCGTCGCCAATTTCGGGAGAAGCATCTGAACAGCTTGAGATCATTAGCGTCACGGATTGCTCGCAATTTGCATGATGACCAACGATGATTAATTAACCTCTCAACCACTATCCTTCCCATTGATAAATATCATGGTGATATTCCAAGCCAGAACTCCCCGTCCAACGGTGAATGGCTTTTGCTCTTCTTTCTTTATTTGGCAGTTTTGGATGCAGGTCTCCCCTTGACGAGTAAACTCGTCTGGCGTTAGCCGGAGTAAAATCATGGAATTCTGTTCCCGTCGGGGAAGAGTTAGTATTTTCATTTCACAGAAGTTTCTAATGGGGAGTTCTATCGTGGTGTGGGCTTTCTCGACCTTGCGGATTGAAGGAGCAAACTATTTGGGACGTCCGTGGAGCTCGAGACCAAATAAATGTATGGGCGAAAAACAATTTTAAACAGTGGTATATTCAAGGAATATTTGGCATTGACACTCACTAACATGAAATGATATTTATAATTGGTGAAGGAAATTTTCATGATATATTTTTAAAAAAAATATCATTGTGACACTCGAAAATTTCCTTCACCAATTATAAAAATTTTAAACAGCGCCATGTTTCAAAGGTTTCGTGATTAATTTTTTTGAATTGTCAAAACAATATCGCGGCCGTACGTTTTTCATCCTTTTTGCTGTTTTTAACCTAGCATGAATAATGCGTAACACTTTTTTCTTATCACTTTTATTACATGTAAGTTCCCCTATTACTTTTCGGTCATTACGATATCAGGTCATTAGAAGTGAACTTTCCAGACCTTCCCGCTACTGGTACCCAACGACTTTTTTGCTGCCAATGCGCTTTACGTAATGTTTAAAGGCCAAGAAAGAGGACTTGACCGGGTTTTCAAGTACGAGGATTTGTTCCAGTCCGAGGCGAAGCCGAGGACAGGAACAAACTCCGAGTACTTGAAAACCCGGTCAAGTCCGATTACGAGGCCTTTGAATGACTTCTCAAAATCATATTT
>JBAHVQ010000366.1:399359-428235 GCA_036872915.1 Nanipora kamurai | reverse complement strand
CAAGCTCGCTCACGTGGTACAATTCTGTGCGTCTGATTGAACAATTTCCTCATGAATTATAAATGAGTTTGAGAAATTTTATGCATAAGCATTCTCATTAACTGCTGATTTAGATTCAACCGCCCGAGGACATTTTAGTTATGGGGAATGAAATCCGCGAGCAGTTGATGTAGCACAGCGACGGCGAGGAGGTACACTGTTGGCCTACATGCGAGGTGGTCGGGTTGGTTTTCTGATGAAGTTACCGGTTAGCTAGCATCTTCTACCCTGTTCTAACTGAATCAAGCTAATTTATTCATGAACTCTCCGTTTTATAGCTTCCCTATGCATGCATAATTAATAAAATCGTTAGTGTAGAGCGTGCTATTATATGGTCCAGAGACGTGGACACTAAAAGCGGCAAATGTTAAGAGGCTGGAAAAGCCTGTGAAATGTGGATCTGGCGAAAAATGGAAAAACTTAGCTGGACAGAAAAGTTGTCAAATGAGGAAGTGTTGAGGAAAATATCAGAAGAAAGATCTTTGATAAAAGACTATTAAAGAACGATAAGCAAGATGGTTAGGACATGTTTTGAGACACGATGGCCTTCTAAAGACAATTATAGAAGGAAGACTTGCGGGAAAAAGAAGTAGAGGTAGACAAAGAAAGGTCATCTTAGACAATATCAAAGAAAGAAGATCATATGGCAGCCTGAAAAGAGCTGCTTGTCATAGATCTGGATGGTGGAACTCAAACCTGCCACAAGGCAGAATACCAGAATGAATGAATGCATCCATTATCTATTTGGACCGCCCTTGGTCCCATGGGGGTGCTTTCCATGTCTTCCAATCAATCTCCGCACGTTTTCCCTAACTCAATAGTCAATGACAATATCATTATATGCTAGTCCTGCTGGCCAAAAGTTGCCTAAAAAATTACAACTATTTATAGATTTCTGTACATGTTTGGAGTCATACGTCTACAGTACTGTCAACTCATTGTCAATACCAGTTATTGTCAACTCCTAAGAGATCAGACTGTATTAGTATTTTCAATCGGTTTTCCATTCGACGTTAATTATCTTGTCGTTAGTGTTGATTACTGAAATACCAAATGAGTCGGGAGAAACTCTTTGGCATTTTTATCTCAAAAACGTCAGCAGATTTTGAAATTTGGAGCAAGCTAAAATCGAAACCTGCCTCACTTTAATAATTCTAACTGGACTTCCTTCAATTAATGACTGGATCACAAGGTTCCTGATGGACAAATGATGGTTCTAGGGACATCTTTGGCCGCCGGTTTCAGTCTCAGTCAGGCATGGTCATATCGACATCAGTTTTACGAAAACTAACCACCTAAAGGGCTTTCTTGTCCGCTATTTTGGGCTTCACTCTTTGATTTGTAGTTAGGCAACATAGGGTGCGTTCGATCGAGTCCATTCCGGAATAAGAATATAATCTGGAATATTCTAGAATAGCTATTTTGAATACTCTGGAATGACAAAAGTAGTTCTGTCGAACGGATATTCTGCTTAGACCTTTATTCCAAGTATTCTGATTCTGGAATAGGGTCAACCAAGCGCACTCCTAATAAGGTAGTTCGGGGATCCCGAACGCACATGCGCATGTTAATATATCGGTTGAACGGTTTGATGAACTCCTTTGCTGGCAGTAGGTAGATTTTGGCACTTTACCATTTTACTCTGGCTAACGCCAGATGATTTTATTTGTCAAGGGAAGACTTCCTGAAAGCCCAAACAATAAAGGATTACGCTTTCTTGGCCACGGTTGCCATATGGCAACTTATTAATTTTACTCGGGCTAACGCCAGACGAGTTTACTTATCAAGGGAAGACATCCTGGAAGTCCAAACACTAAAGAGTTAACAAATTCTATACATACATTTGAAAGGAATCCTCAAATCGTCGACTACAACAAGCAATCTTTGCCAACAAGGCAACAACTCAACGATACGACAGTGTTAAATTATAATCGTCGGAATGACCAGATACGGATTTTAACATTGGCCCGAGTTCACATTTAAAGTTTGTGATAAATTCAACATCAAACGTACAAATACTTTGCGAAAGCTTTCTCAAACCTTCGACGTTTTTGTACTACTGGTGTTTGTCAGGCAATAAACTGATATAACGAAACTTCGTTTACTATTTTCTCGGACAAAGGCCTTCGCTTGAAACGTCAGTTTTCGTACTCATATAAGTTTCCCAACCCTTTTGGTTTTCTACAAGTCATATACTTTGAGGCGGTCTTTAATCAGGGCGTTCGTGTTTTTCTCCTGTTTTTTTGTCATTATGTTGCCGAGAGTCAATGACTGGCCGGACGAAAAAATAAATTTACAGCTCTTACATTCCAGTTTGGAACAATGCAAAGTTATTGCAAAGACGTATTTATGAAACATTTGCACCTAGAGTGAAGTTTCAAATACCGTGATCGCATCAAATTTGCTTAGAAGCAAAACCTGTACAAATCCGTTTGTCAAGTTTGCAGCGTCGCAAACTCGAGATGACTCTTGTGTAAATATGTTTCGAACCCGTAGTGATGCAAATTTGAAATTGCCACCACGGCAAACTAAATGCAAATTTAACTTGGAGTAAATTTGCCAAAAAATTTGCAACGTGTCAATTTGCGCAAAGCTGATTTTTTTCGTGCTGAGTGGCTGGCCATACCGATCTTCATAGTCTTCCACTTTTCAAAGATATTACAATGATCAGCCCTTTAACAGCCAACGTCTGAAATATCGAACACCTAGACCTAAGTATGTGCAAACGAGAGAACTAGCCAAAAACATGGAGAGGTCAATGGACATGCATCAAAGTTTTAACGGCCGTGATTTTAACTGCACGAATATTGACCAACGAAAAAAAAATTTGTGCAACTTCCATGTCCTATTCATGTAGGTGCTGCGCACGTGTGAGCTTTCACACGATACGAGATTTACTGGAGAAAAAACGTGGCAACTCCTATCAGGGTGAACAGGTAGAACGATAATTTCAGTGTGTCAGAAAAAGACCGACGTTAAAAGTTTAGCCTTTCGGTTGATGTGTCTGATGTCCTTTACGCTCCTGGTTTTTTCACAAGTGTCTACGCGCAGTTATACCAGCTGTAATTTCCCCGCGCATTTTGGGTTGTAACTGAGCCTGCAAAAATTTGTTACCAGCAACTATCCCCAATGAAAGTGCGCATTTCTATTGTTTAACTTTTCGTTCTGAGCAGCCTCACCAGCACTAATAACAAAAGCATAAAAAATGGCTCTATTATGACATCGCCTGCGATGATCTACAGATCTGTTTAGTATTCAGTCACTGCCTTCCCGAAAGGTCAACCCCGAAATTGCGGTAAAAGACTAAAAGTTACTCTAACCAATACGCTGACCATCTCTCCAAAAGAAAGAAAGATAAGAATGAAAAGTAGAATTTGTCACAAGTAAAAACGAAAAAGAACCAAGAAAAAAAAGTAAACAAGCGAATATCCAAAACCACGTACAACCACACTTTCACCTTTTTTCAGTACAAATCCCTGCAATCTCCCCAAAGTGCCGATATTTACGACAGACCAGACGTCTACCTCTTCTATTTATACATTATTTTTTTTGGTGGTATTTCACTTGTGCGTATGTAAAAAGTCTTACCACTGAAAATGAAATGGCCTTGTCGGAGTGAGACTCATATTGCCGACGAGCAATTACACCAATTAAAGTTCTTTTAAGAAAAATTGAGGCAGATTAGACACGTACAGCATTCATTGTTGTCTGCTGTTCCGAAATCAGAGTTGGGACGCAGCTTTTTCACAACAGTCTTCCAAAGAACACCACAAAACGTCATTGAACATTAAAAGTATATACATTTCGTATAAAAAATTTATTTAGGTGAGAAGTATTTAGCTAAAACTCCTACGATATTGTCATTTAACAACATGTTCGCATCCACAAGATGATTTGATAATTAAAGTACATTTCTACTCACTAAAGCCTGGCAAACAGTCATTGAGAAAATGGAATCTCAAAGCCTCGAATTTGAAACTATAATTATTGAAACTCTAAAACACTTCTTCGCGGATTGGAACTATAAAATCTCACATTAATTAGATATACTAAAATACCTATAGGACTCATCATCGAAAGCCAATTTGACTGTGAGATGCAAAAAAGGTCGCTTTATTCTCATGGGCTTGGAAATGACTAACTACTGGGTTTCTTATATATATATATATATATATATTCATAAAACAAAGTTTTTAAAGACGTTTCTGTTTGATTGATTTATACATACATACATGCATATGTGTATATATATATATACATTTACATATATATATATATATATATATATATATGTGTATATATATATATATATATATATATACACATACATATACATGTATGTATGTATAAATCAATCAAACAGGAACGTCTTTAAAAACTTTGTTTTATATATACATATACGTGAATGTATATCCGCTATATATATATATACACATATATATATCTACACACACACACACACACACACACACACACACATATATATATATATATATATATATCCACGTACACACGTATCGTGTAAGTACAAGGGTCACGATAGGTAATGAAAGCTGTAGGAGAGATTTCATGGAATCTGTAGGAGAGATTTTCGAAGGAACTCAAAAACTGTGTAAGCGCATTAGCAGATGGAAATTCGGCACATTAGTCGTACAGCTTTTTGGTTTGTGGTAATCTGCTCATTTCCACTGAAAGGTGATAGCAAGGTTGTTTTGAGCAACCAGAAAGCTTCATATTCGTAACCTTTGGGTCTGTTTTGAAGGACTCGCTCTATGTATAAATTGATCCCAACTCGCATGTGAAACTACATTTTGACTCTCAACAGTTCTCGTAGACAACTTTTTCAAGCATGGGTTCAGTAAAACGGCGAAAAATCCTTTGGACACTAACAGCGACATTCATTGCATCACACACAGCAAATTCGCTAGCACTCTTGTGAAGAGAAGATGGATATTCTTTACATCTAAACCTATGACTAAATCACCCCAGATCAAGCTCGATACACTTAGCTGTGGGTCGTTAACTATGGCTTCGACTGAACGTAAAAGCCGATATTTTTGTCCATCATTAGATTTACCAGTGCTGTGTTTAGCAATTGAAAACCATGAAAATCAATCGTAGAAATCATGCTGGACCGTTGTTACCAACCCTACCGACGTGTGCAGGAGTGTTAGGAGCAGACGACCAGGGCCACAATTAACTATCCGGAAAATTAGTGTTCGATTTTTATCTGAGCTGCCCAGAACAAACTTTGATTTTTTAATCGTTTGCAGTCAGGCGAAACTCTCAATTGATGGTTTGCAAACCAATCCCGTGAGATTTAAAACACAACGTTGCAGCGGCCATGTTGGTGCTACACACAAAAGAAGCTAATGAGATTCTTTCGTAAAAGTTGCACCAACATGGCCGCCATGACGTCACGTGCAAGCCACCAAAGTGCTTGTTAGTTAGATGTACAAACTTTAAAAACTTTTTTCCGTTTGCTCTCCGAAAGAGAATTCGCTGCGAAAAGACCTGCTCCATAATTCGAACGGGATCACTAAATAAATACAGTTCACACGACGACAGGGGTAATAAACAACGGTCCACTATAATTCCTAACATTTCAACATGTAGAATTAACATAGAAATTTACTTAAATAAAATTTTAGGAGTATTCATAGTTTAAGACCATGAAATTTACACATTTAAAACGCCGTAAGATCGTCACCAAATCAGCCTTCTGTTTCCCAACGTCCAGTCTCCAAAACAGTTGTATTTCAGCTTCCTTTTCTCGGTAAAAAGGTCTTGATAAGTACTACAATGAAGTCTACTTTAACAGTTTAACGTCACAGTGAAACTAAAGGAAACCCAATTGCTAATGTCATTCACCCTTAAAATGATAAAAATATATACGAAGTACGCAACTACAAGCCATTTTCAGCTTTGAATTTCTTGGGCGACGCTATCTTGGGTTTCACGACGTCAAAGGCTTGCGTTTATTTTTTCCGCCACAAAGAAAACAAACGTTTGCCTTGTTGCCAATAAATGTAACCATGTGATTTCATCAAATCCAAGATGGCGCCCGAGATTCAAAATGGCTGGTATGTAGCCAAATTAAGAAAAAACTAAAAATGATTCCGGATTATTTTAAAATTTTGCACTATTTAAGATTGAGGCCACCCCATGTGATGATCCATCTTTGACAATGAATGGATGGGATGGCCTTTTTTATTTTGTAATAAGAATTCTACACATCTTATTTATAAAAAGGAACTCCTTTTCTCCAGACCAAGCCTAAAAAATACGGTTTCAAAGCTGAACATCGGTTAGCAAACGTCCATTGCAGCCACGCCGTATTTCCCGACGAATGAGAAGCGTAGGTTAGTAAAAACAAAAATGCCAGATCTTGCTATACATTCAGCACGGTCGAAACATAAAAACTTATTAAAATTGTAACATTCCTGTCTTAAAATGAGGCTGTACATCGTAGATTTCATACATCGGTTAGCCACAGACGATTTTCAAATGAAAACGAGGAAAACATTAATTTGAATGGTGGACTTTACCGTTCGATACCGAGCATCGTCTAGAACACGCACGTCACTGATTGGTCGCACAAACTGCTGTTACGAGCCTCTCAGAAACCGACTGGAATTCCTAAAATTAGTAACAGAAGCTATCTGATACACCATAATGCTTCCATGAGCTTTCCTTCTCACAGGCGAGTGTAACTTCGCCGTTCAATCGGTTTGTATCAGCGACGACCTCGCTCTGTCGCCGAATTTGCTTCGGCGACGATAGTTGATGGTTTCCGTTGAATGAAAACTATTTACTGACGAGCGAGCCGTGGCATGCGTTCGTCAATACAGACCACACCTCATTAAATTCTTGGCAATGATTGTGTCGGTGACTGCGTTGAAGACAACGTCAATATTCTTCGTATCCGTCGCACAAGTCCGGTGCACGTAAATCTCCTTCCTGTCATTAGCATTTTTGTTTTCGAAATTTCTTTGAATAAAATTGCAAGTATCTTCGAAGCTATCTGTAGCACCTTAACAAAACAGCAAACAGAGAGATCATCTATCTTTCATAAATCTTCGTAAAATAACATTCATCCCTCACACGTACTGACTGGACAAGCCATATTTTTTCCCAAGGTACACAGACCCGGCTGACGACATTTGTACTTCATATGTATGTATAAACGATCAATGATGGATATACACGGGATCGATGAAGTCGGGGGAATCCAGGAAAAAGATACGGAAATTGATTATTTTATAAAACCGAAAGAAAATAGGTTTCGTGTTGTGCACTGTTACAGAAACTTGAATAGCATCATTTCAACCGAGAAAATACCGGACATACTTGGCTACCCTTCGTCTTTCTACTAGGTATATGTCTAGTTGAAATTACGACATATATGTTTCAGCCTATGACCACAGACACTCAAGCAATTTTGTACTAGTTAATTATAAAATAAATATTCAAGTTGCATGTTTTGAAATCCTATCGGTTAACTCTTTTCGGTCAAATACCCATATATAGGGGCTGACAGAACCATGTCAACTTTTGCAATTTTCACCATCGTCTTGTCTGAATTTTCGAGGGAAATTAGCTTTTTGGAATATACGATACAAACTGAGCCAGATTTTTTTTGTTTTTTTCTTCGCGTGTGTTGCTACGCAATGGACCGTGACCAAAAGTCAAGCAAGTTTTTCTGGCAATTTTTTCAATTACCAAAAAAATAACGTTTTGAAAATATGTGCCCTGATTTGCTTGAAGTCGTGTTTCTGAAACTCTATGGAAATATGGGTGAATTTGTACTCGCCCGTTATCAGTGAGGAGAATCTACATTTTGATAACCTTAATAAACAAGTTACACTGATTTATTTAGCTTATTTAATTTTATGAAGGAAATCGAAATTGACGTATTACCATAGAGCTGCATAGTATTATTTCCATAGTAGAGTTGCATAGTAGTATTACCACAGAGTTGCACACCTGTTGCTGAATAAAAACATCCAAAGATTGGAAGAAAACTAACTTGGCAAACTAACTTCAACTCAGTTTCCTTCAACTATCTGGAAACCCGGAAGAAGGCTTCTACCCCTTAACCGTAACTCAGAATTTGGAGGAGAATGCAGTTTGTTTAGAAGTCTGTTCAAGTATTCAAATCTTACCTTGATAATCTTTGAAACACACCCTTATTGAAGAGAATTGGATCTTCTTTTCAAATAGATCCTTTTTGTTTAGAAAGAGAATCATCGACGTATTTGCAAAAAAATCATTGTTCACAATGGACTCGAACAGATTCAGACTTTCCACCATACGGTTCTGTTAACGAAAATTGGAAGCAATGAGATCCTATATGTAAGGAAACTGCTGTGGCCATTGTACAAGGAAATTCTCACGTTTGTGAAAAAATTAACAAGGGTAACTAAAACTTACGTTATCGTACTGGAATAAACGACAGTTCTGCATATAACCTCATTGCTTTGCAAACTTAAATTAGATCTAACAGGTAAAGAATATATTGAGAGCTTTCGTCTTATACGCCGTCCTCAAATATTTCAGCAAGATAATCTTTACTAACGCGCTTAGAATTTTGGTTAAATGTACAAATCGCCATTTTATCGGTATGGACAAGTAAGTTCGAGATGGAGTTTGGAAATTTCATCCAATAATGACCATAACCTTTCGATTAATTTCTAATTTTTTTCCCAATTATTGATTTCACCATTGGTAAAAAAAACATACCAGCAGCTGAGTGGTTCCATATATGAAAAATATTTTAAAATTTTTATTTTTATTTTAAAGTCAAATTCCATATATGTTTGTTTAAGTGGTTCCATATATATTATATGCCCGGGCCGTTAAGAGGTCCGAGTACGGAAGCCCTGCAATTTGATTGGTTCATAAACTATCGTATGTTTTCCGTAAAATATTTGTGTTTGCGTAAGTCTTGATATGTTTCGCTTAATGTCTATTTGTAAGAAAGATCACGGACAAGTTAATTTTGCTTCAAACCTTACCCCTCGGTCAATCCTCTGATTTTTCAGTAACGAAGTGCACTGAGGATATGGCAATTAATGAGCGAAACTATTCAAATAATTGCAAACTTTCCTTGTAGGAAATGTTAATGAACGTGGTATGTCCCTATCATAAGTTTCTAACTTGGTTAAAAGATTATAATCGATTAAATTTCAAATTTAAAAAACGTCATTGGAAATTTCCAACTGAATGAAGTTGGCAAGTGCTCATGGGTCAGTCGCAAACTTCCGTTCTAATTTTCCTAAGTACCTACGTCGTTGCTATAATTTTCTATCTTCCTGTTCTGCGCTGTGCGTTGCGAGTGGTCAATTAAAATAATCGACAAACAGCAACGCACAAGGAAGAAAATAATTATAAACTTAAGAAAAACCGAAGGGAACTTTGGAAATGTTTATACGCGCATTTGCTAAATTCAGCAAATGTGCAACGAAGTTATCCACATTTGAAATGTAATCAAAATCCCATCCCAGTTAAGGAATTCAAACTAGGATTAATTTGTGTAGTTTCAGGATAAACGTCTTAAACTCACAAAGCTTGTTTACATCTGGCTTAGGGTAACAAATTTGTGATGAGAGGCGAAACGGTTAAGCCAAAATCAGATCCAGCTGCTGGTCGAATGTAATATGCATCTACAACTCCTCATGGCTCGTGATCTACTCCAATAACTACTGCACACTTCAAGGACCGGACTTGGAAAGAGCGAGGGACAGACGAACCTTGCAAACTCCATGATGATTAATGAACACTTCATTTCTAGATCACGAGATCCACCAACACTTAAGCTGATTATGAGACCAAGCAACTAGGTTTATAAACATTCTACTGCATTTTTCATTTAGTTTTGAATTTGGAAGCAATTTAAAGGTAGAAAAACCTGACCAATTTATAATATTTTGACGTAAAAATTGATTTATTTGTTGCAACCGACGTCGGTTTAACTTTTTTCGGCTCTTCGTCAATCATCTCCTAATGCTTTGACAATTGCATAATTGAAAGTCTACTCAGCTGTCGGACATATACACTAACAATAGCCAGACATAAGAACTGAAAAATACCTGATAGGAAATTCAAAACGTGACCTTTCCGGTAGGAGAGATCTTTCCTTTCATTCCTTGTTATAGATTTGATTATCGACAGTTACTGTACTGTTAGCATTAGCAAAGGTCGAGAGAAAGACGATTTTCAGTTGTTTATTTTTCTCTTTTCCTTGAATTGACTCAATCGCTTGGGCGCAAAATAAGGTTTTCTGGAGGTTGTTAAACTTGGCGGCTCATTTCTACGAGTCGCCTAGCTCAGCTATCAAATCCGCCACTAAATATTTAATCACTCAGAAGTTCACCTTCGTTAGTTTCATCTCCGATTTTTTTCTGGGTTGCCATGATTCTGGCAAGCGTCTTCGCCATGCTAGTTTTTGCTAAGAGAGATCTAGCCCGTTCGTTAAAAAGCTGTTTGAACGGTGTCCAAACTTCAAAAGTAACACTGTGTAATTGTTTCACCGAAAAAATGTAACAAGTTTTTAATAGGTAAACGTTGTAAGCAAAAAGTTGAACAAGTTCGAGGACATTTGCTAGGAAGCTGGCGGTGGCTGAAAATATGAGGACACCAACATCAGAGGTTCTGACACAAAATTGGACGTCTAGATCAGGTTGATTATTTATTCAGGGGCCTCATCATGTTACTCTGGTCTATCAATGGCAGCACCACGGGAAAGACGAGTCAGACTTCACTTATTCCCCCACACCTCTATTGGACAATGTTTTATTGTTTCGTGACATTATTGTATATGGTAACATCACAACGGCAGTACCAAAGAATAAAAAAATACTACATTTTCCATAAATTTTAGAGTTGTATTATGTTTTCAAGTATGACTTGAATCTAGACTACCATCACAAAAAAGAGACACATAAATTCTCAAGATTTTTGCCAAGGCTTGATGCGGGCCAGGAGGTAGAGAATGAGAAGTCGGTAGACCCTCCTCCAGTGAAAAATTAATTTGACTAACCTCACTAAGTGTAGGGCAGAATGAAGGGTTTTATTGTATAATTTCCGGAATTTTTAATGAAGCGTTTAATTCCAATATAAAATCATCGTGTATTCATGGTTGGACACCATTGTCGAACCGAATAAACTTCAAAAAAACGTAACATTGGCCTCTAAATTATCTGTCTTTAGCTAAATTTTGGCTTTTGTCAACTCAACGAATATGTTCAAACTTCCTTACAGATCATACTATCGTAAATCTGTGATTCATTGCCATGTCCTATACAAGCAATTTCGGAATAGTGATGATTTTCATATGACATGAAGTTTACCCACCGTTGTCTCGTCTTCTTCTAATGTCATGTCATATTCATTCAAAGCAGCCACAAATATGATGGCGGTGACATCATCAAAACAATGAATCCACTTCCGTCTTTCTGTCCGTTGACCTCCAACATCCCACAATCTAATGTAAATTTGTACGAAGATGATTTCTGAGAATACCTGGTGATAACCGATAAAATTCGCGGCTATATAAAGATTAGCCAGATACTTAAGTGTCTATGTGAGTTTGTCTTTCCTCAAGAAAGACAGAGAGAAAGAGAGAAAAGGGCAATATTAGTGAGTATGTGTGCTATAAATCTTATCCCCTGCAACGAAGTAGAAACGTATCTCAGTGCATTTTAACCCACCAGCACTTTATTATCTTAGGTCATCATTAATACCAAAAAATTTGAATAACAAAGTTGGCCAATTAACATTCACGGAGATACGTTTCTACCACGTTGCTATACAGACAAGGTTTAAAGGAGTATTGGTGCTCTAGGACTTGAGAAAAGAAGAGTGATTCACGACACGGTGGCAAGTATTGGTCACTGTTATATACCAAGTGTCAAAGTCCGTTTTCCTTATTTTCTGATTGGTCGTGCGCTCCTCGCGTGACGGTTCCGGCAATCGTAATAATAACCACGTAATCCATAGCAGCGGGTAACATGACTTTTATTTTGCTTTAGGGAAAAATGTGAAAACGGGGAGTTTGTTGTAAAGAACCAAAAGGGTTGGGAAACTGCCGGAACTTTAGAATGGAGGAACTGACGTTTCGAGCGAGGGCCCTTCGTTGGAGTGAAAAGTAAAATGCAAAAAAATAGGTGGTGTTTTTATATTGAGAAGAAATTATGTGACAAAAAGATGACCAATAGGATTTAAAAATCGATAACAAACTAGTTAATGAGATGTAAATGATCAGGTTTTCCAGTTTATCGTATTTCAAAACACTGTTCGAAGGATTTTCAAAAAAGTTTTCTTTCATCATTTCACTCTTCTCACTTCCCGTTGTCACCCTCGGCTTCACCTAGGGTAACGACGGCGATATCGGGGTCACAAAACACACTGTTTCCCTCGGAATCGGCAAGTGTTTAATTTTCCAAAGCGGCATACGTATTTCTTTTGGCGGGAATTCGAGGGTACGATCGCCGACGAAATTTTTGAATTTTCGAGCTCTGAAAAGAATTTTTAGCGTTCTCCAAGAGATACTGCAACTCGGCAAAAAGTCGCTTTATGTTCTTTAAAAGGCATATTTTGCCCGGCAAATCGAGAGCACTTGCTGACCAAGGGACACAATTGCTAGCCAAAGAGGCGGGAAGCTACTCCTTGTATTCCCAATTTATGAAGCTCTACGTGAGTGCAGAGATAAAAAGAGATAGAGGTTGAGGTAGAGGAAGAGAAAGAGAACTAGAGTGAAAAAGAAACAAAAAGAAACAGAAAAGGAAAAAGAGAAAGGGAAAGAGAACGAGAAAGAGAAAGAGAAAGAGAAAGAGAAGAGAAAGAGAAAGAGAAAGAAAAAGAGAAAGGGAAAGGCAAAGAGAAAGGGAAAGAGAAAGGGAAAGAAAATAAGAAGAAAAAGAGAAAGAAAAAGAGAAAGAAAAAGAGAAGAAACAGAGAAGAGAAAACGAAAAAGGCAAAGGTACATCATCTTGGCTTGCTGGAACACTATGCAAAGACATAAATATTTTGAAATATTAAGCCCAGGAGAAGTAAATCCCTTGGGGAAGGACCGACATTCCATACTCTACCGTACAAAAGAAGCCTGAAGTTCGTACTTGAAATGAAGCCTCCTAAAATGAAATTGAATCTCAACAATTCCAGTGGTCCGGTTTCTTACGCGCAACAAGTCCTCTTGGGTTGGGTTGTAATCACTGCTTCCAATTCTGTCCAAAGATTCAAGATAGCTGTAGAAAAACATTAAAAATAGAAAAAAAGACTTCAATACATAAAACGGTTACACCACGTTGCCACGGGTCCGGACAAATTCAAGATTTTCTGAATTTTTGGCTGGATTTTCGGAAAAGTACAAAGCATGCAAAGATTTCAGTAGGGATTGAATTCGTTTGGAACCGTGTACACGTGGACTCTATATTTTACTTCAACTATTAATTACTAATCTCGCAAATAGTAAGTATAGAATTTCTAAAACCTTGTTCGCTTTTGCGTGGACAAAACGGTAAATTTTTGCCTGGAACTGCAATTACTTAGTTGACTCGTACAAACTCAAACAACTTTACGAAAACTGTAATCCCTCTTGCTATATCAGTTATCCCATATGTTTGAGTTGTTAGCCAGGGTAAATACACTGAAGTGTGCCTATGGCCAGCAAAGGATTAATCTAAACAGGTTAAGTTTGAAAGGTACGGATACTAAAAAGACATTGAAATGCAAGTTACGATGTAGCAAGGGAGACTGGCCAACCATTTTATATATTCAAAGAGAACAAAAATTTCAAAATGTTGCAAAAGGCCACCACCATTTCACCCCCCTACACATTGTCACACTTTCATTACGATCCATTTGGTCACTTTTAAGGTAGGCAGTGAGAGAGGAGGTACCACAAGCTACATTTGACTAAGGGTGCTGACACTAATCAGATGTAAATTAACAGAACAGCAAATATCAATCATGTTTTCTCATCTTGCTGTTCGATCGACCAATCAAAAAATTACTATAAATATTCTACAGTGTAAAAGCAAAATACGTCCAAAAACACAGCAAATTGTGCTTTTGTTACTTGTATAAAAGTCAGACATGGTTTTATGCTACTCCGACCTGCAGTAGCATAAACAATGTCTAATTATCCCCCGGGCTGCTTTGGAAAATTGTTCACATACTTGAATAAATGTATTGGCATAAACACTTTTGATATAAAACAGCCAGAGCATGTGAACTCTTATTGGTCAGTCTCTATGTAACCCAGACCTCTTCTCCACATATTTCTGGCCATATCCAGTCTCACATTAACAATCACTACAGACAAACACTTCAGCACTTACATGTTGGCTGTATGCATAAGCATGCTTATAAAATTGTCACTCTCAAAGCCTTAATATAGAAAGCTTTGAGAAGGCTTAGTTTTGTCACTAAAAAGTTTTTTCCTTTTCTCTTGTTAATAATTAAGCAAATTTTCTTGCTAGTCTTCACAGATTTGCCATTGATTTTGACATACACTGCTCTTGAAGGCTGAGCCCCTCTAGTTATTAAAATTTTGGGATGTTATGGAAGAGCTCAGGTGCTATTAATATTTTTTCTATGAATAAATTAAGGTATCTTGTATTACCAAAGTTCATGTTGCTTAATTGTGTTTTGATTCTTTTGTTTGTGCAATGTAAAGGCACAAAGACTAGTGTTCACAACATGCCAGTACAATTTGACAACTGCCCAAAAAGTGACGAACAGCCATCACATTATAATGGCACTGAATAGAAATTATCTGAAAACATTCCTTCAACTGAAGTGGTTTGAAAACTGTTTCTTGATGGCGGGATATGAATATGGTACCCTTAAAGCTGTTGTGTGTACAGCTGTGTGATATTTTTAAACTTTGGTGTAGTATCTAAACTCCTCTTCCTTTGTACCCAGATTAAAGGTGTTATCAAATTACTTCTTGTAGGTTTTGGCAAGTTTTGTACACTGTCCAACTCCCAACTTTGGGTTTCATCAACCTTGTATGTTTGAATTACCTCTTCACTAAGAATTATGTCCCCATTTGCCCCCCATTAATGTTCCTCTCCACCTCTACCAGGTCTGGATATTCTCATTTTCACACAGACAAATGTTTATCAACCCATGCAAAATGGGTTATTACAGAAAAGATCCAGGCCACCTCCTACAGGGGAAATTTATGCTGTATAAAAGGGGAGGGGAGTAAAAATGACTTCAGACTTACTTCAATTGTACTAGGACGTCTGGAGAGAGGGCAGAGAACTCATATTCTATTTCCTACATGAGGTTAAGGATGTTTTCTGAAATGACCCAATTCTCCTCTCACACAAACAGAAAAGTTTGTCTGGGCCACTGGAGAAGGCAGTTGCAAAAGTTTGCAGCTACTGTAGGAGGGATTTCTGGCATTGACTCCACTTCACACTTGGAGACTTACAAATCTTGCAAATTGGGGATTTTGATATCTTTTAAACCTGGAGGATTCTTTGACTGGTATCCACATAAATGTAGTTTCAGTGCCACCTCAGAAGGATTGCACTTGCAACTCTTACAATCTGCATCATTTTTATTTCATAGATGACTCACAGAAAGTCACTGATGATTGGTGATTTTTATAACTTACAGTATGATACATCTATATCTATATCTATAGCTCCACGAAGTCAAAATTTTTGAATGTCTATAATTTGCTTTTTATAACAAAATGCCAAGGTTCCTTG
This sequence comes from Nanipora kamurai, assembly GCA_036872915.1. Classification (NCBI taxonomy): domain Eukaryota; kingdom Metazoa; phylum Cnidaria; class Anthozoa; order Scleralcyonacea; family Helioporidae; genus Nanipora; species Nanipora kamurai. Next base: position 412,468 of record JBAHVQ010000366.1, on the reverse strand, counting down.
GCAGTTTGTCCAATGTTTTACAAACCAGCCATTGTCATTGTCGCAACATTCTTTGATGTAAACACTGCTTCTTTCAGTGAGGGAGTTTCTCTTTTGACATCACAAGTGCCTACTCATTGCTAGTTTTTTCCTCCTGGCCATAATTTGAAAAACCCTCTAAATCACCAACTTTGACAGCAAAAACTATATGAAGATGAAATTTTCAAACAACAAGATGTATTGCAATTTTGCTCCGAACTACCCAGGGAAAACAAATATGTAAAATCCCCACAGGTGAGATAAGGCACCCTAAAGATAGCTGTGGTGGACTTTTGATTAATCTTAATAGCTTTATCAAGTTGCCTGCTTCACATTGTGTTCTTGAGAAATGTAAGGATATACACATAAATATTGGTTGATCTACAGCCACTTGGCATTCCTGTATGCACAGACATGGCATAAACTACCGCCAGAGTATTACATATAAAAAAAAATCCTGAAATGTACAGCAAATGGACTACATCACAAATTTACACACATGATCACATGTTTAAACAACGAATGACTATAGATAGACTGAGAACTTCTGGCTAATGACATGCAGATAATTAGATATTAAAGTTGCGTTGTTCATAGGTTTTGACGAGGAAGGCACTCCCAAATCAGTGCAAATTGCTAACATATAAACAAATTGATAATTTTAACTTCCAAGAATTCTTGAACAGACCTTATTCTGCAGCTGCCCAGTCTCATAACACGAATTGTAACAAGTTGTACTCAAAGAATTTCACTGCGATATTTCTGTAATTTTTTCAAGATGCCTTCCATTCATGAGTAGTGCAAGAATTGGAAACGAAAGTGTCACCAACAGCTGGTTAATCTTACGATAAGTACTCCATCAAGTTGCCTATATCACGATGCGTTGACGAAAAATCGAAAAATATATTCATAAATATTCATTCATCTGCAGTAATTTGACATTCCTATGTTAACTAGCATAATCTAAATCCAAAGTGTTTGATGTATAACACTGTACTACACAGCATGTGGGTCACGCCACAAATTCTACCACGTAGTCGCATGTTGAACCCTCCGGCCGACTAATCAGATATTGCTGCATCATTGTTCACTGGTTTCGATAAGGCAGGCACTCACAAATCACTGCAAATAGCTGACATGTAAACAAATTACTTAGCTTCCAGTTCCACACACATTCGAACTGTCCTTGGCCTTTGCATGCCAGGTCATATTACATGAACTGTTACAAGTTGTACCCAAAGAATTTCACTGAAGCATTTCTGTAATTTTTTGGATAGCAACAAAAGGAGAGACTGGTGCGAACTATGTGAAATGCGAAGTAAACAACTCGGGGTTAAAACGACCTCTAGGTAAACATTGACATCTTACTATTCTGCTGAGTCATTCAGTTGATACTGGCGTGACCTTTCGAAGCAATATCGGAGTCCAGCATCTTCCCAGAGTCTCTTCAAGGCTTCTGTTAACTCTGGGTAGAACGGTTCTCGTTCCTGGTTTCGTGCCACCAATTCGAAAAGGAGCTTCGCATCAGTCTACAAGGAAACATAAACACCCCCATTAAAATGTTAAATATTTTTATGCGTAGAGCGTTCACTTGAACTCCCAAAGGAATCGAAAATTCAGTCCCATACACCTACCAGTCTGCCTTCGTCGTCGAACTCGATCTTTAGTTTATCCATTCCTCGAATAATCTGCATCATACAAGTTATTATGTTGCTGAAAATTTGTGGCTTGGATTTAACATAATCCTCCGCGGAAAATCCGTTGTCGTGAATGATCCTGAAAACGAAGAATAAAAATGGATGTAGCAAATTAATCAAAAGTCATGCCACGATGTATTTATGTAAGAAGATGACTGTCTTCGACGATGAAGAACTCTCATACGACCCGATAAGTGCTTACTTCATTTGTTTCACGACTGTGCTTTTGCCCGAATTTCCGGCACCTGTTTCAAAGAAACGAACAAAACACATAATCATAATTTGTACGTTATTTTCTCCCTAAAGAACTGATTGAATTTACGTGCGAAAAAAGGAGAACTTGTGTGGCAGCAAAAGTAACAGAGAGAACCAGTCCGGGTTGTTTACGTCGAAAAATTATGGGAGGGACTCGATAGGGGAACAACTTGATGTATACATGAGAATCGGTGAACTTGTCTAGCAACCAGTCCGAAGGAACCTTCAGAGTGTACTGAAATGATTCAATCCCTTAGCATATCACTCTACAAAATGTTTCAGCGGCTTTGTCAGAACCGCAAATGGCTTACCGAGAAGAAGTAGCTTCACATCTTTCTCGGTTTTTATTCCTTCCTGTCTCAACTCGCGATCGATTGCCTTGCTGTGTGCTTTAGCGGCCCGTTCGTCCGCACTCATTCCACACCCCATATTGTACAAGCAGTTCTTCATCTGAGGACTAAACAATCTCTCGATATCAACATTACTTCCCCGACGGAGCGACGTAAATTGTGTCACATCTTCGACGCCAGCCAAGCCACTATCGCCACATTCGATAGCTCAACGAAGGACAAACAATGACAGACGATCTGGTTGAATATTAAAAGTAGTCGGCCTCTTGTGAGCCAATCAGAACACTCGTTGCAAGAAAACTGTCTCCAGGGTGTTTGAAAGACAACAAGTCAGCAATAAAACGAAACCTCGAAGAAACAAGATTTGCTGTTGCGAAAAGCGATACAAGATCAACTTTTTTCGACTGAGATGTCTCAGGCAATGGAGTTCGAAGAAACCTTTTTACTTCCTTAACCTTAACTTTTCTTTTAAATCTCTTATTATTAAAGCTCTTGGCTTCTGTTAGAGGACTGGGACCCTACCAACGATCCAAGAAAACAACTGCACACTTAAGACCACTTGAAACTGAACGGACGTATGTACATTCGGATTTCCTTTTTATTATTTCCAAAAAGCCGGATCGTGCTCAACGTACCCAGAATTTTCAAAGGGGGCACTTGTAACCATGAAATTTTAGCATTAAATGGGTCCTTGAAGACACTTCCTGTATTTTGAGAATGCCTTTAGAGAGACATGTTCGACATTACAAAGATATCTGTGAATTCTAAAAATAACCCAACTCTTGACTACCACCGTCCTTGAGTTTAGTACTAACCCCAACGATATCATTTTCACTGACAACCCAAATTGATGTCAATTGTATTTTTTCCCCAAAATATTTAAAATTGATTTTTGTCACTCGATATTACTATTCTGACTACACTGCAAGAAAAGATGTATTCCATAAAAACCATTATTTTGAGGTCAAGGTCTTGTATTGATAGTGCGACGTCCTGGCGCGAGAGTTTATATTGAACTTCAGACAAATGTTTTGTTTGGTTGCTAAATTCTGACGTCATCAGTTGGTTCTTCAAAATTGTTTTCACGCTAATTTTTACATTCAAGACGGATCATCCTGGTGTAGGAATTTTTTCTTTCGTAATTACCCACCGCGCTCCAAACAAAATAGTCTTAAAAGTAACACCGCTGCCCAGTGACGTCTAAATACGTGGTGACCACAGTCGCGGGGAACAGAAATGGGTGGGGAACTCTGAAGTGTTTTATTATGATTCGAAAGCTGAACTCATTTTTTCCCCCGACAACGAGAAACCATCGGAAATATCAGGTCGGAAATCTCCACGTGACTTTACTGATAACACGCTAAAATAGCCTGAGGACCTCCCCCTGTTGAATTCAAGATAAGTTACAAACAGTTATAATCGTGCTATTAATAGAGCTTCGTGAAGGAAACATTTCAGATCAAAAGTATTTTCAGTGCTTAACATATTCACAGGAGACTCGCCTACTGTTAGGCCCCTCCTAGACGTCCCTACCATAAATTGTTTGGGTGGAAAAACGACCCGCTAAAGTCTAGAAAAACCTGTCTCTTCACTCACACCTGATTCTGACAGCCGAATGAAGCCGAATCAAATTCGTTCAAGAATATACAGGGTGTCTCAAAAAAAACTGCAAACACTACAATTTACATAACATCCACTACAATTAGCATTGCAATGCCTGTGCAACTTATGATTCTCCTGGGATTTTAAAATACGTTAGAATTTTCCTTGTAATTAGAATAACCACACAAAGTGAGTTAATCCCTAATCGACATCCCTAAGCATGAATTGTGTTTACCCACCCTTGGGATCAATTAGTACTGAATTATGCAAATTTCATAAATATCTGATTTCAAAGGGTTTGCAGTTTTTTTTTGAGACACCCTGTATGTCACATAATTAGAGTTACTCCGATAAGAAAAAAATGGTCCGTCGAATTTTGGCCTGATCTGAAAATTAGTGAATACTTATTATTATTACTTTTTATTTTTCAGGGTAATTCCCTTTGGTATATAACTCCTTGGAGGTCGTGAATTGTAAGTAATGGCGCTCTCGGTTGTTTTCATCAAAAAAAATGTAAATTAAGTGCTTTATGACGTCATGGACTTAAGATTTTCATTTTAAAATTGAGAAAATATCCCATGACAGCAAACGTCCAACGCACTGAAACTGTGGACATGTGTAGCAATAAAGAAAATAATCACATCTATGTCACGCACATTATGGTGCCATGAAAGGTGCTCGGTTTCGGATATCGCCCCCGTTTACAAAACTGAATTTCACTCGTTTCTTCAGCGCCAAATAACTGTTCACCGCATATCATAAAAGAATAGAAACATACATACACGGGTATATTGCATTTAAAACCTACAAATCCTCTTATTTCTTTGAAAACGAAGCAGGAATAAGAGTTATTTGTTTTTAGTTAAATGGGACTAAACCCAAGCGATTTTCAGGTCAACAATTTGTGGATGAAGGAGTTTATTTTCTTCATTATCTTTCAATGAAGACTGCATGACGTTATAAACGGGCCCTCTTGTTTACATCTTTACTTGTTTCTATTCTTTAATTCTATGTTTATAGTATTCTGATATCTATTAATAATAATCAATTGACATCTACTTTCTACAGTAACATAATTTGTATTATTCAATTTATTGAATTTGTAACTACACACCCCTCTTCGAAACCAGCTGTCTCTGAACGGGGCAAGCGTGTTGAACTAAAGTATTACCTACCTACCCACGGTTTCACCCCACACCGGACGGTATGAACTGAGCTGCTTTCGATTTAAACAATACTTTCTCAACACTACTAAGTCAACATAAACCGCTTTCATGCGTAAATCGGTTTTAGGTTGAATGCAGGTATATTTAGTTTCTCCTTTAAAATGAAGAGAAAACTTTTAAATTAATTTAAAATAACTCCTCAATAAATCAAGAGGAAAACACCAAAGAAATGGCTGCTTAATGAACATGCAGTAAATCGGATACAGCATCGTGCTGTCTTACATAGATTTTATCTTCGAAGTAGACCAAGAAGTATTAAGTCAGACTGATTGAAGAAATATTCTTAGTGAAGGAGTTTAAAGATGTAATATCTCTTAGTTCACTTGGTAGGCTATTCCATAATTTAGCTCCTTTATAACAAAGGCTCTTTTTTAAAACGTCTGTTTTAGGTTTCAGCATATATAATACAGTGAATGACTCCCTTAAATTGTAATTTTTGGAGGCATTAGTTGCTCTAAATATCTCGGTCAACGCCTTTGGAGCCAAACCACGAACAATTTTAAACATACATTTAGCAATAAAAAACTCTACGTTCACTCAAAATTTTCCATCCAAGCTTATTTCGAGCCACCTCCGATTGATCATGTACATTAGGACAACCAGCGATTACCTGGCAGCCCTATTGTACAATTTTTCTAAACGACTTGATAAGGTAACACCTATGGACTCCCACACTTCACAACAGTAATCGAAATGCGGTTGAACTAACGCATAATAAATTGACAGTAGAGCATTGAATTTAACACATTGATTTTAATCGACTAATTGCCCAATTCCCATTGTTATTTTCAATGCTATGTGCTCTCCAGTTTCGACAGATGTTCGAAGAAAACGATGTTAGCAAAACATGGGTATGCTATGAATTGTCTCATGCTGCTAACGCAATAATCTGGTTTGTCTGGTATAGCTTGGTTGCTACATTTAAAAACCAGGGAAATCTTTCAGATATGCGCTATAACTGCTAGCTTCTTCTACAACAGTACAGTGTAGTAGCCATCGGTGCATGTGATGTTATTTTATACGTAGATTGGCATCGTTGAACGTAACAAAGACGCAACGAAACAAACGAATTCTCACGGTAAAACTCCGTTGCAACTCGCATTGAAACGAAGCTGATATAAATTTGATGATGAACGTCCACCGGCTCGTCTAGCAGATCCTGTACATTCAGATGTGTTTGGGTCCGTAAAATAGCAGAACTCAGGAAACTGTTCGCACAGCTGAACAGAATCCAAGGCATCTTTCCCCATTCTGGAAACGCCATAATTTTACCCAGACATCACGAAGCTACAGCATGATATTGGCCACCATGAAATTTAAGCTTCTCAAAATATGACGGGGCTGTCGACATGAGCCACAGAGGATCGACTACAGATACATGCCTCATGTAACACTTGGAAGTGTGAACCAATTCCGTAAAAACGACATAAGCCGGCTTTGCTCTGAACAAGGATGAAGAAGGGTGAATAGAAGCGGGCATTTTCTGCGCCAGACACTTGTAAGTGCCGTCCAACTGAAGTTCCGCAGCATTTAGAAAAAACCCAGTTGTCAAACACTGGCGAATTTTGCTCGTTTCTTTGCCACAGGATTCCAAAGAAACGCCAAGCTTCGCACAAAGACCTCTTAATTGTGTCCGTATGTCCGACACAGTTTTCATGGCCTTGGTGTTAATAAAGTTCTCTTCGCACCATCCTTTGTTGCCTCGTACGGACTTGAACGCTCGATAGATGTTAAGTAAGGTAATGTGGTCTCCTTCCGCTGACTGAAACTTCTGCAGCACAGCGTTGCAAGTGTCTCGCCGGTTGGGAGGTGTGTAGAAAATGGTGTCGACAGACAATAGTGCCACTACTGTTAGAATCTCTTCGCCGCAATGAAAATCTCGAGAGAGAAGCACTGCTTTCGAAAATCGCGGCTCAAGTGGAAACTTAGCCATGCTTCTTCCAATGTCTGTAAGCTGTAGAAATGAGATTAGGTGAATTAATAATGAACAGATTTCTTTAGGAGGTAGAGTGGGCAAACACTACGAAACATTTAAACAAATATTTTCAATAGCGAAGCGCACAGTAAAATAATAAAACGGCCACCATTTGGGAATAAGGTCCACGGTTTGTCACAGCTGATAGTAGGAGAGAAGTGCCAATAGTTGCCAGTCTTTGAGAATATCTGGATGTTTACACAAAATATTTTACAGAAAATCGATTACTTACAACGACTACTCGGTTATATAAACAGCCTAGTCACTGCAGCCTACTTTCCCTGAACGCTGAACTGATTATGACTGCTTCTAAAACAATTTCTTTACCTCCTTGCCTGTCTCGTCTAGTGCTCCCAGCAATTTCAATTGCTCCAAGGCGTTTCCTATTGCTTTTGGCGACGGTGCATCAAGAAAGTCAAAATTCACAATGTCTTTGATACCAAGAGCCAACAATTGCAAGACAACGCTAGATAAGTTACATCGTTGAATTTCCGGGGTTGTTACACCTTGCAAACCGTAAAATTGTTCTTCAGTATAAAGCCTGTAGCAGTGGCCAGGACACTGGCGACCGGCGCGGCCGAGACGTTGTCTAGCTTGAGCCATCGATACCGGCTGAACTTTCAAGACGTCAAGGCCAGTGTGAGGGTTGTACTCTGGTATCACAACAATAGAAAACGAAAAATGATAAATGGCATTGTCATTGAATCAGCGGATCAGGTAAGCAAAACGGACAACAAAGTACACTTCAAATCGACATTACCTTTCGCTTTCACAAAACCACTATCAATCACATATTTCACTCCAGGAATTGTGATGGACGTTTCTGCAATATTGGTGGCGAGAATGATTTTCCTAATGTTGCCTTGAACAGGACGGAGTGCCTTCAATTGCAGAGATGATGGTAAACCGGCATACAACGGGCAAATCTCGACATCAGGATTCACTGTCAAAAACAGTACGTAAGATTGTGATTAGAGGTGCGATTTGCCCGCTGCATAAATCTGAGTTAATTAAGGAAGCTCTCCATAATCTTCAGATCTGAACCCGCGTTCCGGTTTTTGTTGGTCAGTTGAAGTAGTTACACTGCCGAAGCGTTTCGTCCCACGCTTCAACAGTAACCTATGACAAAGTTTTTGCGATATGTTTTTTATCAAGGGAATCTTTGTAATTCTTAAGTTTAAAGATATACTGCAGTGTGGACATCTTCATGTAAAATTTTAGAAATTGAAAACCTTACTGCACAATTTTTGGTTATACTGTTACAATATTTGAGAATTGTCATGTTGAATTGATATATGAGATAAAAAAGGATCCATTAGCTTATTATTAGCAGTCTTCATGTTGCCTTGACACTACCGAGAAGACTTTAAAGGCTTCGATAATATTATAAGCCACATAAGGGACATTATTATAAAAAAAAATCAGTTATTACTTTCGATACTCCTTAAATAAGAGAAAGAATAGGGAACCACATTAAAGGTGTTCATGTGACCCCAGTTTGCGAGATGGAGAGAACTGAATTGAATCCTTTAAATCCAGTCGCTTGATCTGGGTCTAACAATGAACGAAATGCATCCAAATGTTGTCGAAGTAACGGATGCTAGTGGTACAATGGTAGTGCACGTGTGTTTCAACTCTGTGACGTGAGTCCAACTCCGGCTGTTTTACATTTCATTTCAAACATGATACATGTACATCAGGATCATGTTCACAACAGAAATACGCGATAGGAGTACCTCATTTATCGATATTACATCACTATATATCCACTGACCAACCTGAGGAAGAAGTCTTTACACAGTCCTTTAAAAGATTTGCTAATAACTCGATCTCTTCTTGTCCCGTCAGAAAAATAAGAATTTGACCCCTGAGAAAAAACAGAAACATTCTGTGTTATCTTCGTCAGAATGGTGACACCATATGATAATAACAGAGGGAAATTCAGTGCCTCCGTGATACAGTGATACTCAGGCAACCAGAGTAGTCTACATTCCAACAAGCTTCCTAATTTCTAGCCCAGTTTTTCAACACACAAGATGTCTTAACCTGATACAGTTTGACACGGCTCCAGTTTAAAAAAATCATTGAATGTACATTAACTTGAAAAGGCACTGCTTGTGATCCACTCTAATCTATTGTCAGCATTCATTCTTGTGAGAATGACATCTCATCCTTATTGAGATCAAGAAAGATAAAGACAGTAGATTGGATTATTGAAATGTAGGGTCACGAGCAATAAACTCTCAAGGTTTGTTCAAAACTTCAAAAGCCAGAGTACAGTTGAACTTTGATTATCCAGACTCTAAGGGAGACATGAAATAAGTCCAGATAATCAAGAGTCTGGTTAATCAAGATTACAAATACAGTATTAACGAGTAAGTTATTCACAAAAACTGGGACTGCCTGACAAAGTCCAGATAATCAAAAAGTCTGGATAGTGAAGGTCCAGATAATCAAGGTTCTACCATACCATCAAACAATGTTTGACTCTTCACCAGGCCACTTTGCAAATTTGTTTGGTCAATTTTTAACTCTTCGGCAACCAAATGGTTCAAATACAACCCAACGCTTGTTTTTCATGATTTTGTCCTCGACGAATTGACAAATCAAGTCACCAAGTGTAAGTTTAAGTTTATTACCTATGACATTATTAAAAAATGTCCAAACAGACAAGCAAAAAGAGTTCCTGTCTCTGCTCCTCCCTCTGCCCTCCCTTCAATGGAATAATGCCCCTCGACAGACACATGTGAGCTCCTTTTAGATTCTGGATGTGTCAAATTTTTCTTCCTGCAGAGAATAGAGTCATCTGGGAAGGGCTCGAGTCAAATGTTTGAAGTTTGACTTCTTGGTTGGTACACTTGGTGGATACCAGCCAATCTGGTATGCAGACTGAACATCTAGTGTGCACCAAGACCAGTAAACGTTGACCAAGCTTAGGATCTCAGAAGAACGATTTCTGAGCCCTAGATGGGAATCAAGCCTGCAACCTTCTGATGACCAGTGAGATGCTGTAACCATTGAGCTACCAAGACTTAGATGGTGAGCTAAGTTGCACTAGTGTAGCTCATCATTTGATTCTTGGCAGCCCAATGGTTAGAATATCTCACCAGTCATCAGAAGGTTGCGGGTTTGATTCATGTCTTGGGGATCAGAATTGTTTTTCGGAGATCATGACCTTGATGAACATTTACTGGTCGTCTGATACACTCCAAGCTCCCACACGAACAACATTTGCATTCAGCTTTCTATGTTTGGCATATCAAGTTGTTTTTTTAAATAGGAATGTAGAAGCTGAGGACCTATACACTTTAATAAACATGAAGCAATACATTTTCTGAAGTCCTTATCTTCCAGGTTGGTTATTGGTTGACAAAACATAATTGCAAACAATCGTATAGAAGTAGAGAGTGCGATCAGTTTTTGACAACTTATAGAAAACCAGAAGGGTTGGGAAATTGCTGGAACTTAGATGTAAATTGAAATGCCAGTTTTTCGAGATCCAAGTTCCAGCAGTGTTCCAACCCTTTTGGTTTTATACTTGATTGCAGGTTAGAGAAGATCTTAACAACACTTCCTTCTAGAAGTTAAAAAAAAGGGTAATAGATGTTCTAGTGGAATACAAGCATTTCATCATTTGCTATCCAAAATAAAATTCTAGTACAGTGTACATCCTTGGGAAAACAGAATACTACAAATTTGAACGATGAATTGTAAGAAAGCCTTTTGCTGGATCTTATTTTATCCACAATTTCACTCCATCATGTTTATGTCACTTGAATTATACATACCCCAGTGGTTGCTCATTGTGCAACTGCACAGCTGCCGTGAGTGCAGCGTGAAGGTAGTCTGTCTGCTGATCTGCTGTGTAAAATGTCTTGACAGGATGTTGACGTCCTTCAATGTAAAGGATTTTAGCATTACCAAAATAGTTTGAGAAAGGTTCTGCTTCTAAAGTAGCAGACATAACTATCACCTTTAGTGGTTTCATTTCTCTCTCAGCTCTCGTTCGTTGGGCAGTCTTAACAACACCAAATAACACGTCGGTGTGAATTGTTCGTTCGTGTGCCTCGTCCAGGATTATGACACCATAGCACTTCAACAACGGATCGCTGATCGCTTCACGTAATAGCATACCATCCGTCATGTATTTTATTCTCGTATTGGAGGTAGTTGCATCTTCAAATCGAACAGTATAGCCAACTTTCTCTCCTAATGTTACATTCATTTCGTCAGCGACTCTCTGGGCAATGCTTATAGCTGCGACACGTCGTGGCTGGGTACAACCAATAATCCCAAGCCTACCAAAACCACTCTCATACAAATACTGTGGTATCTGCGTCGTCTTTCCTGAACCAGTTTCTCCAATAATTACAAGATTTCGGTGTCGTTTTGCCTCCCTTATCAGACCCTGGCGGGCACTAAATATTGGAAGAAGGAGCGCTTCGTTCTTCCTGGAGACTGTGTTATGCTGAGGTTTGTACAACGACGGCTTACCATTAAGTTGAAATCCATTCGCAAATTCCATTTTTAATTTCAACGTTTACAGTTTTCCATTCATCTTTTCCATGTGAGTCAGTAAAGCAATTAGTAACCAGGCCTCTTTGAATGAAATTTTTGCCCTACCAAGTTTGCTATGAACAGTTTCCTCGAAAAACAAATATGCAAATTTGAAACCCAAAAACCCGTAGATACTTTGGAACAACAATTAAACTGAATATCACACATGGCAAAAAGTCTGGGAACCAAGAACTATTGCAAAATAAGAACGCTTATCGCTATAGTAACGCTGACGCTTCAAAATGGCTCCAATATCGCCATTCCGAAGTTGCGCCGGAGTCCTGGTGATAACCAGGTTTGTAATGCATTGTGGAACTGTTTTTAGGGACACCAACGAAAGATTTGTCCACTGAACTCTAGTGGACTTGTCCAATAATAGTCCCATGATGCAATGTGAGCTTTGTGGTAACCAGGTCCCCAGCCGAACTTAGGCATCGCCAGTTGCAATCAACAGATGCATAAAATTGTTGGACATAGAATGCGTACTTGGTCACGTGACAGGCGGCAAATTGAAGACTTTTTCCCCGGAAAAAAGTAAGGCTTACAAATTTACCGCATTTGATTTATGTCTGGTGGCCGATTATCCAAAAATTTATCGAAAAATAAGGCTTAGCTGTTGTATTGTTTTCCTTTAGTAAAAAATCCAGGGAAAAATTCGTCTTATTTATACCTGTGTTATGCATTTTCACTGAGGAATTATTCGAATTATTGATGAGCTCGAGAAGGAAATTTAAAAATCTCGAAGGCGAACGTTAGGCAATCAATATTATTACGATATCACATCATGATAAAATCATGATAAAACATCATGATATACCCGACAAACATGCATTCACTGAGCGCTTTTCCGTTCAATACACTTTCCCCTTCAGGCATCAGAACATATGGAGGTGGAAATGTAAACGCGCCGTTACACAATGCTGTCTTGCAGCTTGTGTCTCAACTGCTGAATCAGTCGCAGTTACGCCAGGTGGTGTTCTGAGAAACTTGCCGTGGAACGGCAAACGAAAAGGACTGAGAATGAACTGGTCGTCCATTTTCATAGGCTGATCACAATAGTTGTTGCGAGACAAGTTGTACAAAGCACGTTACAGTGTGTAACGTCTGAATAACTCGTTGCTGCATTACTTGGTTCTACTTGGTACAACGCTTGCTTGAACAATAATGTTGCAGAACTAGGTGGCTGCAGATTGTGGTCTTCCTACAGCTTGTGCCACAACAAAATTAAGAAGTGAGTTGCATTACAATTTAATAGTGTAGCACAAAATGATCACTCGACCAAATTCACGGAGAGCCCAACTTCAGTATCTTAAATCAAATAATTTTCCCCTCACCCATGCACGTCATTGTTCATTATAAGTAATAACATGGCTTGAGGGAAATTAGCGATTAAATTGCCCGCCGCCGAGGGAAGATTTGTGAAAGTCCA
>JBAHVQ010000366.1:386761-399259 GCA_036872915.1 Nanipora kamurai | reverse complement strand
AGCAAAATGTTCCCTGTTGCATGCGTAATGAGGATAATACGGGATTTAAATTCCCTATGAGAACAATAGAAAACGAAGCGATCATGGTATTACAACAACTAATGCTGGACATAATTGTCAAAAACAGAACAAGTTATTTGAACTCAATCATAACGGGATCAAGTCGGTTTCTCTGCTGGGCTACGATACATTTACGATTTATAAACCTAGTAAAAGAAGTAAAATTGTCTGAGTGGGTTCGAAAGACAAAAAGATTGCACGATTGTTCAGAAGTTCAGCAGATTGCTAAATACATATGCTATGAATTATGTACAAAATCCCTGGGTGGCAAATGATTGAATACAGCAAACAATGGATATTTTTCTCAGCCATGGATTCAGCTGATCGGCCAAATAAAGTACGCCGAAATACATGCATGATATAACGCATTATTTAGAATAATCGAATACCTTTATGTAACAATACAGACTAAAGCCAATGATATTTTCTTCTTCCTCTTTTGGCGAGTTTGAAGCAGTTGGTCAAGTACCAAACGTCTAATTTGAAGACGCAAATCTGAATCGCTTGTTCAAATTAAATAGGAATGGCATCCGCTTGAATTCTTTGGAAAGCCTTTACAACCATAAAATATGTAAGTTGAATGCCTCTAACGTCGGTTATATCTATGCAAGGTACACTCCTCGGGGCCTAAGGCACCATGGATATGCTTTCAAGTCTCCCTTCTCGGTGTTTAATTCTTTTGTAAAGAAAAACAATTGATCATCCCGGTACTTTTTAATATAAAGTATGACTGCTTTCAAGTTTTATCTATTTTACAGCGGCTGATGAACCTTGTCGTTGGGCATAAATCCAATTTCGTTTTATCTCCCGTCGGTATGTTTACGTCATTTAATCGTTTTCAGTATTTTTGCCACAGTCATTACTCGTTGAGCGGCTTGATTGTTCTTTGACAAACTTTGACGATTCCCTGCCCCTTCCAAACAATTTTCCTATCCTGGTGAGGACAGTTGGAGTGGAAATAGTGTAAAGAATAGGATTAATGGCTGAGTTAATCGGGATAATGCAAACGGCCACCCAGGCAAAGACTGAACGATCGGGCTTGCCAAGTAATCCAAGGAGAGATGAAAATATCACAGCAATTACAGGAAACCAACACAGTAGATCGGTGACGACGATGAACAGCATTCTCTTGGCCAGTGTTTTTTCCCTTTTCAGACGTTCTGACCTGGCTACTTGACCTGTCTTGTGTATGGAGATGAACATCCAGGCATAGGCTACTGCCATGTAGACGGACATTATCAAATTGACGACTCCAAGTAATGCGAGACAGTACTCCCAACCTGGGGCTTTCTGGCCGGGCAACTGAAGAGGAAGGCATACCGTGTTCGTCCCATAGAAACCAGTTTCGTTTTCTTCGAAGAAATATGATCTAATGACGGCCGGCGAAATTGAAAGTGCCAGCGATGTTAACCAAATTAAGATCAAAATAACGGATACTGAACGTAAACTTACTCTGCGGAACTTGGTAACATTAACAATTGAACGAAATCTGTCGTAAGTTATGAACACGAGAGTAAATAATGAAGCTTGACTTGACATCATAGAGAGCACACCGGCAGCCCTACAGCCAACACTCGAGCGCCATTCTTCATCGTACTTAAAGTAACGTCCGCGCCACAACTGATCTTTGCTCGCAATAACGGTCAAGTATATGCCCATGAGTAAGTCACTCACTCCAAGGTTCATTATCAAAACTTTCTGTGCGACATTCTTGTCCTTCATGAAAAACCTGGAGACGAGCACCACGATGTTTCCAACTAGAGTGGACAGAAGTATCAACCATATCATGCGACGCACAGCAAGATCGCGTAGTATGTCCTCACAATCAGAGAAGACATTTTCTTTCGCAGCACAATCCAAGTCAGGTCGTCTCTCCTTGGCAAAACAGCAATGGATGAAGTTGCTTGTTCTTCTAACAGGAAATATGATCATTCAATATTGAATATTTACGATAGTTAAGGGTAGGAAAAGACGCATAACTTGTAAAGACTAAATGATATAGCGCTAGATAAGTGTCGAGAAAGCGTGCACATGTGTTTAGCATTGGACTAATGGAAGGAGGAGAGGAATGGTTCAAGCTCTTTGTCGCCAGCCTCACCAAGATTTCAATTCATTTTCTTCCTTCTTCCCAACAATCTTGCTTCAGTTGTATGGTAAGTTACGTTAGATTTGGACATGGTTTTACGCTACTCTGGCTTAAAAATTTTTGAACGTAGCTTGCAAAACTGCCGTTGATTGGGTCATGAACGATAGTTTTGCAAGCTACGTTCAAAACTTTCTAAGCCAGAACAGCGTAAAACCAAGTCTGATTATTCACCTGGCTGCGTTGGGAATTTTTTACATACATTAGAATTATTTACGTTACCGTCAGAATCAATGCACGAAACATGAGCAACAATGACGAGGAATTAGAGTTCTTTTCCCGTCTGAAATTGAGTTGATTTTTATGTCGTTATAATTTTATCGAGGAATTCACTTGATATTCTTGAGGCCTGTTTATAGTGAGGAGTTTTGCTCCGACTGTTCTGATCTCGACAGATGCGATCGAAAGGCTCGCCAACGAAAGAGTTGAACTATATAGCTTTGCACTAATGATCGAACACTGCCGGGAGTAAATCCATTCCATCGCATGCATCAGGATGAGAAAAATCGTAGCAAAAATTGCCAGTGTAAATAGGCTTTTAGTGTAAAAGAAACTGAAAATGGAACTCCAGGGTTATAAGCAGTTACTAGTTAGATTTTCCTCGCACAAACGCAGGTTTTTTCTGTTCAGGGTACCTCAATGCATGTTGTCAGTGATTCGAACTGGTTCAAAAACGCTTAATGAGAACCGCTTGTTTGGTAAATCTGGTGATATTTCAAGCCAAATAAGGTTGCACTTGGACTCCATAATAGACTACTTTCCTAATCAATCCGCGTTAAAGACAAGATAGGCAATCTGCTCATGACTTCATGGATAGCATTTTGAAATACTCTGAATTTATCCATTTGTAATTTTCATACACCACTTTACAGAATAGTGGTGAATATTAGGTCTTCTCTGTTAACAGCTAGCATTGAACCTTAGCTGGTTCACCCAAACATATTACATCAAATATGTTGTCTAGCTGTAGTACGTTACAGCCGGTGTTTTCCTGATGGTGTAGTACTTACATTTCAGAATCATCGTCAGGGTAACATGAAACGATAAATTCACGAGTCTACACGGATTGGAGGCGAGTTATTATCCGACTCAAGTGCACGAGATATTCTCGCGACAACTTAACGCTATCCGCGAGGATGGATGTGCAGTGTTTCAATTCTATTTCAGAATCATCCTCAGGGTAATATGAAACGATAAATTCACAATTAATAAAATCACATAAATTCGCAGTGTAGGTTAATTGTGAATTTATCGTAGTACTTACAAATGCTTGAGGTTCCTGACGTGGTCTAAGAACTCCCACTCGATCGTTGTAAGTCTGTTTTCTGAAATGTTTCTAAAATTGAAATACACAAAAAAGTACGGTGGTTACTCAGTGAAATAAACCTTTTGCTTCGAAGAGGGAGCACTGAGGGTGGACGAAAACAAAGGTAACGACTCTAAGGAAATGTAGTGCTGAAATGTCAATTTACCCAAAACATATTACCATATCGTAGTGGCACTACACCCCTTCAAGTCACCAAATCAGGGTGAGTGTTTCTCTCTTAAAAATTCCACATGCTCAGGTCGGGTTGTTCAAAGGCGAACACCGATAATTCTGGATTAACTCTTTCCCGTCCGAGGACTTTCCCCTAGACGAGTAAAATCGTCTAAGATAACTTTAGTCCAAATTATCTAGGATAAAAAATGTGTCGGTTTGTATGATACCTGAACAGAAAATCCTTGAACATCCTTTCCTACATTTGGTGTATTTCAAGCACAAAGTTTCTACTTATCTTAGCTTAAAGGGCATATGAAGTGCAAAATTCGGTTCGAAAGAAACCCTCTCATATTAAAGAACCTTCTCAATTATGAAGTTGGCCTTTACAATTCTCCCTTAGTTCTCTTCGTTTGTCAGATATTAAAATTGTTTAATACGTAAATGGTACAACTTTCTACGTCAAATTGATAATGACTAATAGCGAAATCTGGTATACCCTTGAAGTCACCCATGGAAATCACTTGAAACTGTTCATGAGCTTGTATGTATCTCTCGGCACTAAATATGCAGGCAAAGTTTAAGTGAGTTAATAGACCTCTTGCACCCGTAAATTAAACAAGCAATTTGGTATATCAGCCAGCTTTACGATATTCAATATATAAGCATTAATATAAAGCTTTATTAAAACACGTTAAACTTACAGTGTCCTTAGCATTGGCAAGTTAATGAACAATCTTGATTCAATGCGAGAAATTTTGTTATCAGAGATATCCCTAAAATAAATCAAAGATTGAAACTAGTTATGCAAAATGTACTTTCAGCTATTGACCTATCTAGAAACCCTGGAAAGATCACTGAACTCTGTATAGACTGGAAGTCTGACTGCCACTCAAAAAGTGAAGCCAAAAATGGCCGACATGGGGCCTTTCTGGTCATTAGGAGTAAACACTAACGATTAAACCCGGGTGGGGCCTGGGGAAACGACTCCATGTCGGCCATTTTTGGCTTCACTTTTTGATTAGCTCAATGACTGTAGTCAGACTTCTAGTCCATATAGAGTTCAGTGGGAAAGAATGGGTTCTGGCTAACCTACATCAGTTGTCACTGGATAAAAATTTTTAAACGCAACCATTAACCAATCACAACTCGCGGTTGTTCCCCAAAACCCAGTCCTTCCGGGGTTTCTGGAGTGGTCAATTCACTACAGCTTCAAAGACATGGGAATCTATCTACGATTACCTAGTAAAAGAAACTGTTATTGATATTTGAAATAGACCGTATTCATAATGGCCGCCAGTTTAAATGTTCCTTAATATGCATCTGAATTAGCCTTTCTTGCCTCGTTTGGAAGCAAAGATCCTTTTGAATTACAAACACGAAGACAAGGCGAGTAAGGCTAATTTACATGGTCATAATGATCCTTTTGTTGTTTTTTGACACATGATCCTTTTTTCTGGCGCAGAAATCGAAAAAGCAATCGCTTATCTATATTGAAGCTGAGCATAACTAAAAGCCATTAAAACTAATTATTAAATCATATGTGCTATTCACAATGTAAGCGGCGGTGTTGTATTGGATATACTAGCAGGAGCCGAAGGCGAGTGATTGTATGTCCCATACAACAATGACGCAAATATTATTAAGTATTTATGATACAAATGGAAATAAACATCCGTGTTCATCAAGAATGAAGAACATTAAAACGGTTTTCACTAGAAAGATCGAGGGAAAACTTTACGAAAGTCCGGAGGATTTTGTATAGCATTCACAATTACTTTAGTGTTTTCATCATGTAATATTAATGAGTATTATAGATAGAAATATAAATTTAAAGTATAAAATTATCTGATACAACATTAAAAAAAGAAGATTGGACAATCTATATCTGAAAAGATTACTTACAGCCATTTTAGGTTTCTTGCTATTTCGAAGAGATCGTCTGGAAGGCTTTCTATCACGTTTTTTGATAAATCACTTTACGAGATAAGACAACAAGAAGAAGATTGATCAGCTTTTTATCATTAACACTTCAAAAATATATTACTTTCTCTGAATACATAGGTTCTTCTGGCATTAATTTTCTCATTAGAGAGTTTAGATAGCACTACAGTTACGTCTATACACATAGAGGGCCATGCAAAATACAAAGAAGGCATGCGAAAATTGGTCCCAAGAGAAATCTTCACGCTGTGGCGATTCTGTTTACAACAAAAAATATTTAGAAAAAATATTTTGACGTACTACATTGTGTATCAAAAAAAGCAACCTTATTAAAAATTATAATGGTTATTCTTTAGAAATCCCGTGTTGTACGAAAGGTAATTTGTAAAGAATGTTAATGAAGCATGAGCAGGGTAGCGGTTTCTTTGGCACATACTGTATTATAGTTAATCAAAAAACATGGCTGGGACACTCAGCAAACATCAGAGAGATGAAAAAAGAGAGTGAGCGGTAAGTTGGAAAAGATTTTTGTGCACGGTCAGGTCTCTTCCAACTTACCACTCACTCTCTTTGTTCATCTCTGATGTTTTACGACTTTCCCAACCATGTTTCTTGATTAACTATGGACTATCTGGCAATGTTGCTTGGAATTTCCGGTTTAGCACCTTATTTTACCCGCCAAAACCGTAATGAGAGGAAGATGGAAACTAAAGCGTATTGAAACAATGATAGCAAGTGCGTTCACGCGACGCCGCTTAAGGTTTCGTTTTCAATTCGCACCGTTAGAAGTCATTTTCAATAGTGGAGTCTGTTAGGTCCAGAAAATGGCAAAATCGTGACATGCCGGATAATAGCTCCAAACGTCTCATAAAGCTTCCTTAGGGTAATAGAAATAATTTTTGATTATTTTACAAGTGGATACATCGAATATCTTATCCCGGTGGGTGAGGTACATATTAACTTTATTTTCTCGACAATAACGTTATCCTAAAAATATATTATTAATGGTAAAATGAGTCAAGAATACAAGCCTCAATCATTGTAACAGGAATGACTATTAAGATCTTTTACCAACACGAATTCAATTTTCGATGTATGTTGATGAATATATTACATCCAAAACATTAAGTTTCATGATCCACTAATACCCCACCCTCCAGGTGTCACCCCCCCGAACTTAGATATTTGGGCACTCCTTCCAAAATGCTTCGTCAGACCAAAAGGTAAGTTTGTGCCGAATTCCGACCTGGTCACAATCTTTTCCTTTGCAAACTCATTCCCAGTCCGGTATCGTGTGAACGCGACAGCTATTCGTCACCTTTTTGTGCCGTTTCCAAATTGCATGAAAATCGCGTAAACGTAATCTTAAACGTAATTTCCGGTGGCTTCGCTTTTTTGGTTCAATGCGCAGTCCAGTTAAATGGAGACCATTGGCCTTCGGTCCCCCGTCGTTTTACTAATGTCCCTCTTCGAGCTGGAGATTTGAACAGCTAATCCAACATTTTTAATAGTATTGGTTTTAACCCTTTCCTGCATACTGTTGCTGTACAGCAACAAGTTATAACAATAGAACAATTGGAAGAACAAAGCATGAAACAATAACAGAACAAAGAACAAAAGGAAAAAATCATGCAGCAATGAGTTATAACAATAGAACAATTGGAAGAACAAAGCATGAAACAATAAGAGAACAAAGAACAAAAGGAAAAAATCGTGAACAATTGGAAGAACAAAGCATAAAACAATAAGAGAACAAAGAACAAAAGGAAAAAATCGTGAACAATTGGAAGAACAAAGCATGAAACAATAAGAGAACAAAGAACAAAAGGAAAAAATGGTGAACAATTGGAAGAACAAAGCATAAAACAATAAGAGAACAAAGAACAAAAGGAAAAAATCATGCAGGAAAGGGTTAAAATGTTTCCGTAGTTCCCTAACCCCCCTTTTGGCTTTGCCAGGTGTGCGGCTTACACACTCGGAGCGATAAAATTGAGGAAAAATTCAGACAAAAAAGGCGGAACATGGGGAAAGGAAGACGGGAGAAAAAGGAGGAAATTCGACGTATGCCACTGCACTAGTGAACAATGAATGGTAATAAATGAACCACGAATCGAACTTATCAATTTCAGTGCAGTCAATATTTCTTTCAGGACATACAGACTTTGAAGAAAGGGGAAAGGAATCTGTTTCTTGGAAACCCTCGTGATACCGTTGTCCTTCAGAATATACCTAAAAAGTAAATAACGGACAACTACTAGATGGAGTCACAGTGAAAACCAAAATAGAAATATAATGTTAGTATATCTAGTTACTATATGGCTGACCTAGTTTTTCGGTCCATACGCAAAATTACGTATGCTGATTGATTGCTGGACAGGTTAGATATTCGCTTCGATGAATTTCTTTTAAATTTCGTAAATAAATCAAACAGAGTGAGGTCAACAACATATCTGATTGGTAAAATTTTTCATATAAGACAGAAGTTTTTTAAAATCCACAAAGTCTATTGCAGAAAATCTACCTTGACATCCTACCATGATATCTTGATATTGTATTCTTTAGTGCAATATCTAACCTTACACCAATTTTCAGAAAAATTCACTGAACAAATCAGACGTTGTAATACAGGAACCCTGGAACGCAAAACATCCCACTTACCTCTTCAAAGAATCTTTATCGTAGGAATCTTTTAACCAAGGTAAGTAAATAAGGTTTAGGTTTGAACATTCCGCCTTGTCACTGGAACAGTTGCAAACGGTGCAAAGTTCCTTACCTAGGCAAAAAGAGCCGTTGTTATGGATTTAATCCAATTATGGGGCAGCCAAGGTGGGAGGTACGGCGAGGAGCGGGGCGTGAAGCTCCCATTCCAAAGGTTGTACCACACTCTCGTCTTACCAGGCTAAATGTTTTAATCCAACGTTTTGTAAGTTGATTTACTGAGCTGCGAGAAGTGCCGAAAACTTTAATCCAAAGGATTTGTTTACCACAGGCAGAAGAACTCAGTTCACTATTTGCGTAGTTCTTCATTGAAAAGCATACAGGTCTATGCTGGCAGCCTATCTTTCAGTGTGGTGTTTTTTTATATCGCAGTCAATTCGTTAGTCGAACTGCTCATCCGTCCATCGTTCTGTCCTTCCGTCAGTTCATCTTTCCGCTGGTCAGTCCTTATGTGTTTATGTCGATCTGTCTACTTGCCCTTCGGCTTGCTGATCCAACCGTCTGTTCGTCGATCCATACATCCATCCGTCTTCCCGTTTGTCTATCTATCTGCACGTTAGTGTTTGTATCTCCTTATTACTTTGAGTTTCAGTTGACATTTGTCTGTTATTTATCTATAATCAGCATCGACGTTAAAAAATGGTCACAGAGGGAAATATCTGTCTCTCCTCCCACCGTTTTTCCCTCATTTCCGTAATGAAGGTTTGCGTCGTCATTTATACGTCGAAAACACTTTCAATGAAAAGTAAGAATCGTTTTGGCAGTGCTGGATATTTTATGTTAATCATAGAAGTTTTATCCCCACTAGCCTGACAATTTTCATTTTTCATTGCCAATTTAGAATGAATAACAACACTAGACAGGAGTGTCGAAACGTTGGGTCATAAATAGTAGTTTTGTAAGATACGTTCAAAACTTTTTAAGTCAGAGTAGCGTAAAACCATATCTGATTATTCCCTCGGTTGTGTTGGGAAATTGTTCACAGCATACATGCGAGAAAAAAAAATTAGAACGTTTTCCAATTAGGCTTTCCTCCTTTAAATATTCTCTTTCCTCCGTTTGTTCCCTCAGACCGGGAGGTCTGGTACAACCAAAAATCAACTGACTTTCATTTTTTCCGCTGAGTCGATCTACTTACCTTCAACTTTACAATAGACACCAACATCCATTGCCTCCAAGCATTTGTCGTTGGTCTCTCTAGCACAATCAAGTAAACTCACTTCATTACCCTCGCACGCCACATTCTCTAACCTTGCGGTGATATTGTTCTTCTGTTTAACTTTAAAGAAATGCACTGCTTCTGTGAAACCCAGCTGAACACAAGCAACATCCGCATCCTGCTTGGTCCAGTTGAGGTCGCATACAGTCCTCCATTCGTCTTGCTGGTATATTTCGACTCGACCATAACCACACCGATCCTCGTTACTTTCTTCTGAGGTGTCATTGCATGACACCCGGATTCCTTTCGAGGAAACCACATATCATAGCGTTAGATACTCTTATAATTCACGTACGTGTTGTAAAATTGGAATGTATTTATCATTGTAAAAACGTAGGATGCTACGTAGGTAGTATATAAAACAGCGTAGAAAGCTAAAAGGTTGGTAGACGGCTGAATATATGTAGCACAATTCTGACCTTTCGAGCTTTCTGCAATGTATTTATCTGCCTCATTCGAAAGGCCAGTTTACCTTATTCATCTGCTGAAAACTACTATACCAGAATGCTTTTCAAAATCTTGTTTATGATGTTTATCAGAACAATTGCATTCCCATTCCCTTTGACAATTTAACACTTAGATAAGAAAGAAAAATTGCAAAGTATTCTGGTAGTTGTATTCAGCTGACGTAATGAGGGGGAACGGGTTATTAAGCCCTTGTGGCCATTATTACGTAATTTTGATCTAACATTATCTTACAATTATGTCACCAGCAATTACGTAATACACGTCGACGGTTGGTCTTGGCAAAATCTTAGTTCTGAACCACCTGCAGTATGTACGTACCTCGTTCACATATCACTCGAGCTGTTTGACAATATCCCGAGTTTTCCATTAAAGAACAGGCGTCTAAACTGTCTTCTTTTCCAGAACAGTTAACGTTGTCGTAAGAAAAGCCATGGTACTTTAAAGAATCTCCCAACAAACTTTTTAATGCTCCAGGATATCCCAAATGGCGACATAAGACATTGGCATCTTTTATGTCCCAGCCCTCCGCACAAATCTGTCTCCATTCTCCATTACGTTCCATGACAACTCTACCTTCCCGGGAAGACTGGCCAAGGATACGCACTTGGAAAACCATACATTACAGTGAAAGAGTGAAACAAATGTTGGTAATACATTAGCCGATTAAGAGGTTATTGCCACAAAATTATGCTAAACGACAGGGAAAACAATTCTGCAATTTCGCGCAGATTGAGGTCTGTGTGAAAAAATCAAGAGTGGGATAATTTTACCCCAGAGACGGGCCAAATGTGGTAAATCTCGAAAAGACTGGGCCCTAGGTACACTGCACGAGTTGTGATTGGTTGAAGGTTTCCGACCAATTATAGCTCGCGATGGTTACCCAGAACCCAGTCTTTCCGGAGTGGTTAGCTGGGCTAACGTTATCGAGAAACAACGAGAAACAGCGAGATCTCGCTTTTTATACACGCAGGGAACCGCTGATGACGTTATCTATAAACAACATGCAAATGGACCTTCTGGCATTAGACAACCTTGACCACTATAGTCTGTTGCCAGAAGGCTATTTCACTTGCCTTCAACCGAAAACGTCAGCGAATATCCGAAGAATCCTAGCCTGCCATAATATTTACACAATCTTGTAAACGAAGCCAACATCAAGTAATTTATATCCAAACCCATCGATCTGGTGCAGCCGGAGAGATTAAACAATGCATTCAATAAATGAATGTAAGGAATGTGACTGAATCTACCTCAACACTGGAGAAACAAAACGAAATCTGAGACGAAGGCTAAAAATTCTCGGCAAGCGATAAGAACTGGATTAACAAAACAATAGAACTACGTTATTACCTGGTATTCGCAGACAATGTTGGACCACGTCTTTCACGACAATAAGAATTGCAAAAGCCGTCATCTACCAGGCATTGCATCTACACCACATTAACAAAATTCCTTATACAAATTGTACACCCTAAATCTGCTTACAAACCTTAAACAGTAAGATCAAAAACATACCCAGCTACATCAAATCCCTCTCTCACATGCAACAGAACGAGTCCGCCGAGAAATGAGTTTATCAACAGCTCATTTTTTATAATTCAACACGCCGAGAGGCCCGAAAGGCCACGTCTTCAAAAACAAACACTTTCAAATCTAGACAAACCTCAGGCTTGTATTTTGAAATAGCACTTTGATGCTATTAAAGTCTTAGGAAATCTAAAGAGAGACTTTAGATTTCCTAGAACCTCAGATTATTAGCAATACTGAATCGTGAGAAAAATTATATTTTCCACTGGCTTGCATAGCTAAAAACTATGCATACCTGACGTCAAACCTGATCGCATTTGTCCCATGGTATTAAATGTATTTTACCTTCACTAATACACTTGACACCAGCCTTCTCTCGAACGTTTGACGACGAAACCATGAAGTCACTAAACTTGCAATTGTCCGACCCAATTTCATCATCAGGACACATGGCTTTTTGATCATGGGTTTTCCATTGAACACCTGCAGATGCTTCGGATTTGACGAGGAATATTTCCTTCGCATACGAATATCCAAGGGCTTTACAAGTCAAGTTTCCCTTTGATTCATCCCAATCATCAGCTTTTAGAGAAAGCCATTGTTTTTCATAGTAAATTTCCACTTCTCCTCTATTTCTTGCCGTTGGTTTAAATAAACGAACATCTATTTGTGAAGGTAAATAAAATATCGCATGAGAACTCTGCAGATTAATTTACTCTTGGTAGTAACTGCAGGAACTTGTTTGTTCCCACGGTATGATTCTCTATGACCAAAAATAAATTGTTCTTATTATCATCGTCATTAATACTTAAACACTGACAGGAAAGTCTGCTCATGTGGGAGCTTGGTAAATATCAGAACAACCAGAGGACGTTCGTCAAGCTCGTTTACTCAGAAAAATGATTTCTGAGCCCTAGACGGGAATCGAACCCGCAACCTTCT
>JBAHVQ010000366.1:356834-380947 GCA_036872915.1 Nanipora kamurai | reverse complement strand
TAGCTCACCATCTGAGTCGTGGTAGCTCAATGGTTAGAGCGTCTCACCGGTCATCAGAAGGTTGCGGGTTCGATTCCAGTCTAGGGCCCAGAAATCGTTTTTTCTGAGAGAAGGAGCTTGACGAACGTCCACTAGTCGTCTAATCTTCATAATCTCAAAGGTTCTTTCATAAATATCTTTATCTTTGCTGGGCTTTGATATTCCTCTTGAGATTACGTTTTCCGCCTGGTCAATCCATAGTTGATGTTTTAAATGTTGTATTAACACATAAAACTGCTTAGTGTTGTTGATGTTGTCATTATTTCTGTTCTAGTAGTCGTTATTACAGCATTATAATTTTTATTATGATATATCTATATTTACTACTGTATACCATCGTCACTTGAAACTTTTTTTTAATATTTTGGATTTGATGTTAAACTATGATTATTAATTTTTGTCCACACTCGAGTAATATTACTCAAATGAATTAGATGTAAGTAATATTCATCCACACCGGAATAATGAGTAAATATATAATCACTGAAATTTGCAGAAAACTTGACGTAGAACCTTTTTGGCGTCGTTTCTCAAGGTCTGGTTTCGCCAGAAGAATATCACAGAATTGAGAGTCGAAGCCATGAAGACTAATGTCACAATCCAAGGAAAAACTCCGATTATGTTCAGCGGGCTTCGTTCAAAAGCACACATTACGGCCAATGGTAAAAAACAGAGGAAGGTAAAGACGAAGACAAGAAGGGAGCCTTTAGCTTGTTTTTTCTTCTGTAAAAATCTTTTTTCCCTAGCTACTGCTGAGATTCTGGACACTAGTCCTAAGTTCCCATGCTGTGGACCGGCGTCCGAGATTATTTTCCTGGCAGAACGAAATAATTTTACGTAAATGAATGCCAAAACTGTCAGCAGAAACACCAAAACCGAAGTCAATCCGATTCTTCCAGCTTTGTCACTAACAAATTGAAGGCATGTTTCCATTGCACAGAAGGACCACAAACTGACTGCACCTACTAGAAGTCTACGTTTGGTCACTTTGTTTCGATGAAAAACAGGGTGAAAAATACTTAAATATCTCTCAAAGTTTAATAGAAATATTGTCATTAAGGACATACCAGACAAGCTACGCGCCACGATTGCGTACAGAGCAGTTAAGAAACAGTTTTCATATCCCATTATTTCTCTCACTAGAAATACAGTAAATGTTGAATTGGAAACTACTCCAACCGCAGTGTCGTTTAACGACAGAAGCATGACAAGAAAGTAGAGCGTTTTCTTTTTCAGTTGAGATGACTTCCAGTAAGCAAGCACTGTAGTGGCATTGAGAGATATTGTCGATAATGTTAAAAAGACGTTGACCACACAACAAACAATGTAGTTGATATAATATCCTTTCGAAGGAAGAGTGACGACATAGTCAAATTCAGCATTCTCTACAAAACAAGTTTCCAGAATTTTACCAGCCTGTGGTTTTGTATTCGTCATAGATTCTCGTTTTTCAATACTGAGCGTAGTAAGATAAACTCTGAGAAGAAGTAATACGTTTTGCAGGTCAAGACAGTTAGTTCTTTTTAATTAATGTTTCGAACATCATCAAATGTGGGGCTAGAAAACTAATTTATTTTGTTTGTCTTTCGCGGTGATGAAAGAATATCTGACTACGCTGTATTTCGCATAATTTGCAGGAGAAATTTCTTTTGGATTTAATATAATGACAATTGCTAGCTGAGCATGCTCAGTTTCCTGATTGTTGCTGGAAATGTCGCATGGTCAACATAAACTTTCTAAGCACTTGAACTTCCTGAGGAGAAAAATCATATGGAGAAATTGTGGACATCGGAGAATGCAGTTAAATCTTTTAAGCTGAATGACTTGCGAATCATTTAAAATTGGTCGTTGCTTTCTGCTGGATGACGGTATTGATTAATGTAGCGAACAATAATTCATTGAGCGATGGAAAAAAACGATCTATTCAATCCATGATTGCCTGGTTATTACTATTACAATCTCGCTGTTTATAAACATCGCACACTCTCTACATTGGAAATTTTGTTAAAATTAAACAGCAATACCGAACTGGATATTGTTTGTCAAGGCTAGGTTTAGAGCAAGTTGCTCTTGGAAGCACGTTGTCTTTGGAAGAAGTAGCAGATACAACATCTAGGATATGTTGTAAATTTAACAGGATCATGGAATTTCAGTATCCCTATTAGAATTTACCGTATCTTTTGATTCTAACTCGCTTTGCACTCAAATATTGCTATACCAAAACCAATTCGTGCATCGATAAATTCTAATTTTTGGTACAAGCTAGAGCGTATGAAATACCAAATTTACGTGAAATGGCATGTGAAATTTTTGTAAGGGAATGCACAAAAAATAACTGATGAGATACCAGCGTAGTCTTACTCTATTCGAAACGTCAATCAACATATAGAGGGAGGGAAGGAGCGAAAGAAGGCCAAGGGACTTACGATGCAATCAAATCAATATTTATTTTGCAGCAACAATTATAGGTCAAAAAATTAAGATATGATAAAAATAGAGATAAAGATGTTCAAGTACGTACACAGTGACAAGGAAGCCCAACGAGAAGCAAAAGCTTATCAAGTGTTGGGTAAAATAAAGAAAAAACAAACCAGAAAAACAAAAATGCGCGAACTGATGTTTTTATCCGCCATGCTACACAACAACAACAACAACAACAACAACAACAGCAACAACAACAACAACAAAAACAACAACAATAACAACAACAACAACAGCAACAATAACAAGAACAACAACAGCAACAATAACAACAACAACAACAGCAACAATAACAACAAGAACAACAACAACAGCAACAATAACAACAACAACAGCAACAACAACAGCAACAATAACAACAACAACAACAGCAACAATAACAACAACAACAACAACAGCAACAATAACAACAACAACAGCAACAATAACAACAACAACAACAACAACAACAACAACATGAACAGTTTATTATTCCTAAGGGTGGATACGACTGGAAGGGGCGGTTTCATTAATATTTCTTTTGATATTGTTGCATGAGCAAAACGTATTTTGAAGTGCGCAACTAAACCATATTGACTCATGTGAGGAGAGTCGGCAGACCAATAAGCAATAAATGTTATCTAATTTCTGTTGCCATTATTGAGGTTTTTTTTTTTTTTGCATTGTACGTTGTTACGTCGAGACCGGTTTGACGTTCTAACCATTGAGTTACCAAGACTCAGATGGTGAGCTAAGGTGCAGGTTTGCCATATGTACTGCCTAAGCGAAAGCCACGATATGATAGTAGTTACTGAAATACTGAGTACTGAACATAAATTTGGTTCATGAGGTAGCTTGGTATATATCAGAAAACAAATTAAAACCCTAGCTCACTGAGTCTCGATCTGTCAATGGTTAGAGCGTCTGACCGGTCATGATGCATGACAAGCGCATTTCCTGAACATTTGATTTAGATATAATATTCTGGGAGTTATAACTATCAAAGTTGGGTATAGCTAATTCATGTTTAGAACATTTTGATGAATTTAAATAGAATTCTTAAACCTGAACAGGAACTTGGTTCATGTGGGAGCTTGGTAAATCTCAGACGACTAGCTCACTATCTGAGTCGTGGTAGCTCAGTGGTTAGAGCGCCTCACCTGTCATCAGAAGGTTGCGGGCTCATTTCCCGTCTGGGTCTTAGAAATCGTTTTCCTGAGTAAACGAGCTTGACGAACGTCCGCTGGCCGTTTTATTGGGGCAAAAACCCGATAAAATGCTGCTTGTTTATTAGAGATTACTTAAGATTATTTGAGGGAAAACAAGTAGATTGTGATCTTTGTGTTGCTAATTTGTACAATAAACAGAACGCAATTGCTGTCGTAACTTGTGTTGCCGTTGTTGAGGTTGTTGTTAGCGGTCGTTTTGTTTTACATTGCACGTGGTAGTAAAAATATACGATGCTGCGCAGGCAGTGGTATAAAATACAGCGAAGAAAGTTAAAAGGTTGGTAGACTGGCGAATTTATGCTGGAAAATTCTGACGCTTTGAGCAAAGGCCATTCTTCAGAGTGTGAAACGTGTTCCTGTTGCCAACCTTTAAACTTTATGCGTTGTTGTAGCTGCTTTTTGCTGTAGGTTGTTATTGTTGTTGTACATTGTTGTTGTTGTTGTTGTTATTGTCAGACCTGATTTTTTAACTGTGCTCCTACATAACAAGATTATTTGAAGGAAAAGCATTAGATTGTGATCATTGTTTTCATAATTTTTACTCATTTGTTACCACATTCGGCACTTAAACAAAACTTAACCAAGCATCTTCTTAGATACAATATTGATATTTTATATCCTCCTACCACCTGTTACATACCATAAGATGATTTAGTTGTATCTACACTTAAGTTACATTCATGTAAAGAGTTAGATTTAGGCATTAAATGTCAAGCAGTTGGTTCATGTTTATTACCGCTGAGACTTTAAGAAAACTTGACGAAGAATCTTTTGAGCTTCGCCCCTCAAAGTCTGATTTCGCCAGAAGAATATCACAGAGTTGAGTGATGAAGACATGTACACCAGTGTCATGCTCCAGACCGTAAATCCTATGACATTTAAGGGGCTTTTAGCCAACGAATTCGTGACTGTCAACGGCAGAAAAGAGACAAAGGTACAGACAAATGCAATTAGGCAGACTTTAGCCTGTCTTTTCTTCCGTAAAATCCCTTTTTGACACAACACGGCCGAGGTTTCCCATGCAAACTTCACATACCCATTGCCAGGAAGAGTATTGGAAGTTACTTTTCTCACAGTGCGAAATATTTTAATGTAAATCCACGCTAAAATTAACAGCAGCAACGTTACCACACAGGACATTGCAATCTGGCCAACCTTGTCACTGATGAAAAAAACGCCTAATTCTATTACGCACAAACACCATAAACCGAAAGCAGCAATAAAAAGTTTGGACTTTTGGTCACTTTGTTTCGATGGAAAATGGGGTGGACGATTCCTAGGTATCTTTCAATGTTTAAAATAAATAAAGTCATGAAAGACATACCAGACAGAGTAAGTGTCGACGTTGAATACACAACAGTCAACAGACAATTTTCATATCCCAATATCTCCCTCACTAGCAGAACAGTATATGTCGAATTGCAAAGTATTCCAACTGCGAGATCGATAACCGACAGAAGCATGACAACAAAGTATTGTGTTTTCATTTTCAGCTGAGGCGACCTCCAGTAAGCAAATACGGTTGCACCATTGAGGAAGATTGTTGATAAAGTTAGGAAAATGTTGACCGTGAAACAAACAACATAATTGATATAATAGTTCGTCGAAGGAAAAGCGACGACAAAATCAAATTCTGTATCTTTTACGAAACAAAAGTGCACAAACTTACCAATCGCTGTAGCGTTCATAGAGAAAGTTTCGTTGTAAGCAGTACAAACCAGATTGACTAGCCCAAAAATCTGTCGCCGTCTTTTTATTAATGTTTGGAAAATATTCTTGATTTCCTGATATACCAGGTGGAATATGGAGATTTAACAAGATTTATCTTTCTTAAATATCGCAGTAATTAAAAACATATTGAAACAGACAGTTGCGTAAGAAATTTATGAAGACGTTTACAAGTAGGTATGATCTATAACGATCTATTAAAACTACAATGCCACACTTTGAATCAGGACCACGTAGAGAAATTTTAGAATTAAAATTATGCTGATGCTCAGTAATTTTGTCATTTTAATACAACATTTCAACTGGATTTCTGTTGTGCTGCTAGTCCCAGGCCTTTTGTAGTCAGATCACCTGGTAGATGTACATGCCTACCGAATACTTTATAAATGTACGGACTTAAAAGTCTCGTCAGGAAAGAAAGGATTGACTTTGTTTTGTCTAGATTATCATCTAACTGATCTAAGAGAAATTGAGAGCGAATAATCTAATTGTTTTAGTAGAAACTAACTCGTTTTTGGTGATTTTTCACACTTATTGTAAAAAACTGTGTTTTAAGACTTTTTTCGAAAAAGTCGGCTCTATTTCGTTAATCACCGCTATTCTTTAATAACTTTAACTTTAATAATTACACCATTCTGAGCATCTCTCAAATAGTTTACAACTAATATTGAATTCAATTGAAATCTATAGAGCAACAGCTATTGGGCAGCGTAGCCAATCATTTGCATTAGACTAGTAAGTTTCTACAAAAATTGATTTAGTTTCAGGAACCGTACCAACATGCAAAATCTCATATGATTTTTTCGAATGGTTTCAAAGAGATCTCTTCCTGTCAGTTACCGAATCTATTATTAAAAGAAGGAGGCAAACAAGATGCTTTCTTTTTATAACTGATCTCAAAGATGTTCATGATTTTCCGAAAGGTTAAAATACTGTGTCAACGCAATGTCGTCACGAATTACTTCATTTACTTATCATAACGGAATATCTCAAAGATGAAGTTAGATATGGAAGATCTTTAGACACAATTCTTCATTACTTTCGCAGCTCATTGAAATTAAACCAACTTAATTATTATGTGATAAACTTTAAACTCGACGACCTTCCAAACTTATTAAGGTTCTATCTACATGTGTGCACTTTAATTAAGAAAAGAATAAAAATCAGGTGTCATTCATAACATACTTCGGTCTCACTTAATGCTGAACACAAATTTGAATCATGTGGGAGCTTGGCATATATCAGACGACAAGCGAACGTTCGTCAAGCTCGTTATCTCAGAAAAATGATTTCTGAGCGAGAATCGAACCCAAAACGCTCAGACCATTGAGCTACCAAGACTCAGATAGTGAGCTAAGGTGCAGGTTTGTCATACGTGCTGCCTAAGCAGGAAGCCACGATATGATAATAATGATTGAAATACTGAATGCTGAACATAAATTTGGTTCATGTGGGAGCTTGGTACATATCAGAAAAGAGATTAAAACAGATGTTCTGTATGTGTATGTGCAGGAAGTGTCGGTGAATAAACCGCCCAGGTCGACTCATGTACGTCAGGATCCTTTTAGCAGGCAACTACATTAATTTTTTATGCCATCTCAACAATGTTCTGAAGAATTTATCATGATAATTATAGTTTTCATCATTATTTTTTGCAGCTGTTTATCACCAACCACGCTCTTAGCTCTTTCCCTGTGGGAGAAAAACGGGAAATTCCAGAAAGAAAGTTACGAATTTCGTCAAACAGTTGACAAACTCTTTCCATTCGCGATCAAATTCGAGGTATAAACTTACCAGCTGCATGTGAACTCTTGACTTTCCCAGCCGACGCTATGCTGGCTTCAGCTGTCGAGGCAAATAACCTGTTTCCCTGGCACAGTGTCATCGAAGTCGTATGAATCATTATTATTATTATTATTAATAATATTTAATAGAGGTATACTCCTTCAGTAATAAAAATACTGTTATCAATGGAGGACCTGCTTAAAAATTTAAAAAGAAATACGTACAGGAAAAAACTAAAAACGGAAATCTGAAAAGTAAAATAAAGTACGTATACAAATCTTTGTCATAGTCTAAGAACTAAAAAGATGATGAGCTTTTCGTCCAAAATTTGTTAAAAAGTTTTGCCCCTTGGAACAAAAATGTTTTTCTACCACATTCTCTTTTCACTTTTGGTAAAACAATGCTTTTACAGTTACTACGGGTGTTAATGTTATGTTCAGTGCTTTTAAAAGGTGTCGTCTTATGAATGTACCAGGAATACCAAGTAAACCACATCTTTATGCAACTTTGCTTTGACAAGTACAGATAAACTGACGAATTACTACAAATATTCTGCGATAATTAAACACTAAAAAAAAACTGTAGTAAACCGTTTGATTTTTTATAGTCGCGTTTCACTTATCAGCACGACTCCTCCTTTCAATTCGATCGCGAATGTTGGAAGATGTCGGTAAGACTTGGTGGGAAATTTGCAACCAAATTTCACACAGTGTAAGTTGGACTCTTCTTTTGTCAGAATTGGAAAAACGAAATTGACGGTTCGGTAAAGTGGGGTAGTGAATAACTTATAGGATACTTGCACTGAATACCCTGTTGGCGGAAAAATGCTCTCCGTGAATTATTCGATATGTTGAACGTCGGGACTTTGAAGCTGTCCTCCAGATAGGATGTTTAGCATATGAGAGTAACAGCAGAATAACTTGTTGGAAAATCGCGTATATCGTTGGTAAAATTTGGGTAAAAATCTTCTCCTATTCAACGTCTACAGAATTCACGGACTCTAGCCTAGATTTCCCTTATCTGTATTAGCGGTCAATAATGCCCGTCGAATAGAGCCGATAATTCTTATCTAAATCAACGATACGGTAACTGGAATAAATGCTACTAAGCAGTATGCCATTATTTCCTCAATAATTTCATTGAAGTGAACGCCTGATTCCACGGCACTGATAAACCAGAGGACGACATACATAATAAAACCACGGTTGCCTACCAGCTTTGCTCCATAGAATTATTAAACATAGTATGCGGGCTCCTATCTAAATTAGTAGATCTGAACGTGGTATTCTTGCCACCTCACAAGGAAGCAATTCAACAGCTGAGCCTTATTTTCGAACTACTTTTTGACAGTCGGTTACCAGATCCGCAAATCCAATATGGCGGATTTATAAGGGCAAAAAAATTGTTCAATTTATCACAGCGATCATACCTTAACTAAATATCTTTCAAAATTTAACTATTTAGAATAAGTACGTTTTCACTTTCTGCTCCAATTCGAATTTTCAATTGGGCTAAAATTAAACTAAAGTATTGTATTTGTTCATTACTCCTCGCTGGTATCATATTTGACTGAAAACTTAACGATGTATCCACTGAGATTTAATAACTTTGCACTTTCTGTTACAATTCCATGATCAACTTGTCTGCATTCTTAAGTTAGGTTCAGGGACAGAATTAGATTTTGGCCAGAGAATTTGACGAAAAATCTTTCGAGCTTCGCTCCTCAAAGTCTGATTTCGCCAGAAGAAAATTACAGAATTCAGAGCTGAAGACATGTACACAAACGTTACGCCCCATACAGTCAATCCCATGACATTTGAGGGGATTTTCCTCAGCGAATTCGTCACTGCCAGTGGTAAAAAGCAGAAAAACGTACAGAAAAATATGATCAGGCAGCCTTTAATCTGTTTTCTTTTCTTTAAAAATTCTTTTCTACTGAATCTTCCTGAGATTTCCAACGCCAATTCCACATTCCCAAGAGCACCTTCCAAACCTACTTTCCTCATACTGCGAAATATTTTAATGTAAATCCACCCTAAAGTTACCAGAAGAAGCGCTACTGTCGAAGACATTACGATCTTTCCAACTTCGTAGCTAAAGATGTAAACGCATGACTCTATCACGCACACGCACCACATACCGAAAGCAGCCATGAAAAGTTTGAAATTAGTTACTTTGATTCTGTGGAAGATAGGGTGAACGATGCCTAAATACTTTTCAATGCTCAAGATAAATAAAGTCGTAAACGACATACCAGATAGAGTCAGTGTTGACGTTGAACTCAGGGCAGTCAAAAGACAATTTTCATATCCCAATAATTCTCTCACTAGTAGGACAGTAAATGTCGAATTGCAAAGCATTCCAACTCCGAGATCGATAAACGACAGAAGCATGATAACAAAGTGGTGTGTTTTCCTTTTCAACTGAGATGAATTCCAGTAAGCATACACAGTTGTGCCATTGAGTAGTGTCGTTGACAGAGTTAGCAAAATGTTCATCACAATACAAACAACGTAATTGATGTAATACTTTTTCGATGGAAAACTGATGACAAAGACGAATTCTGCATCCATTACGTAGCAGGATTGCACAAATTTACCAATCGTTGTAGTATTCATCTATTTTGCCTTTGAAATATTTGGCAGACTCCCTTAAAAAAGAAACTAGTGCTGTAAGAAAAACAAAGCAAAACAAAGCAAAGCAAATGGATTAGCCGTGAAGTTTGTTACCCCGTGACATGAATGCTATATTGAAACGCTGCAGGTGTGGCAACGTCGTGTTATTAGAGATCATTGGAGCAATACAACATTCATTTCGTCAATAAACATTACAATTACATTGTTGCTGAAGAACGGCAATCACATATGTCACGAACGAACATCTTTTCGTTTTTGTCTAGGGTATAGCTGGATTGTTAGAGCGCCTCGCCGGTTATCAGAAGGCTATGGGATAAATCTCTGGCTGGGGATCAAATAAAATTTTCAGAATAAATTATTCTAATGCTTATTTACATTTGTAATAACACTAAGCTTGCACGAGGGGTTTGTCTATAAACTCAATGGCATTAGAGCCCAGCGCACACCTATTTTTATCGTCTTGATATGTCGTTTGAGGTAGCAAGGATACACTCTCCGTCGACCTAATTGGTCCAAAAACAGCTTAAAAAGAACCTAAATAACTGAAATATTTGAGAAACGCGAATCTAAATCGACAAAAAATACGATACAAGCTTGTCAAACGTTCACGTACTGCCTGTAATTATACCTTCCGCAAGCACAGATTTTTTCTCAAAGTTCAGTTTATTCCCATTATTATCACTTATTATATGGGATGTTTCGCTAGCGGTCTATTACGCTTATTTTCTGCAATTTGATTGGCACCTGAGCGGTCTTAACAAACCCGTAAAGATCGGTCTTTAAAACAAATAAGCTTTTAAAATGAAGGAAATGTAAGCAAAAAGATACTATTTTCAAGCAAAAATATATTTCGAAGATGATTTAAGATAAGCGAGCCATATAATAAAATCGTCAATAACCTCGTTGCTCGATCCTTACTAGAAAATTATAGAGCCCCTGGTCTTTCTACTGAAAGACCACGGGTAGTATAATTTTCTCTTAAGAACCCCCCGCTCGGTCGTTAAGCTTTTAAACGTAGCTTTCTCATGGGCAGCACATGAGAGAAACCAACTGCTTATCTCATCACATGGGTTTGGTAGCTTAATGGTTGGAGTGTCTCACCGATCATCGGAAGGTTGCAGGCTCGATTCCCGTGCGGGGCTCAGAAATTGTCTTTCTGTGGACGCAAGCTTGACGCACATTCAACTGCTGTCTGTACTATGTTTCAATTAACATGTATTCACTTCATTTAACGAAGGAAACCCATTAGGCATCGTGCTTAACATGCCCCGGTCCAATTAGTGTCTTAGTTATAACAGATGAATACGCGTTAAGAGCACAGTTCTACGTATTCTTTTTTTCCAAATTTAAAACCAAACCGTTCACTGCTCGGAAAAAAATCGTGAATTAAATTTGCAAGTGTCACGGGAACAAGTTGTGATGCTACTGGAATACACGCTCTTTGATTTCCTGTCTCATGAACATTCGTCTCCAAATTTAATAAACTCTGATCGATTATGTAGGCGGTAGCAAACGAAGGACAGGCGCAGGGGTGGCACGGGAGGTGGTGCCCCCTTTTGAGATTCGAGCTGAAAATTTTTTTATCGAGTTCTTGAGTGGTGTTTCCCGAAAGATTTGCTTGTCTTTTATAAGCAATTATTAATACAAGTATGATGAGGGTGTTAACTCTTTCCCTGCAACGGGGCATTTTTATTATTTTACTCTGGCTAACGCCAGACGATTTTACTGACTTGTCAAATGAAGACCCCTGGCAGGGAAGGACTTAATCTCTTCCAGCCCTCCCCTAACACGGGAGATTTTTATTATTTTACTTTGGCTAACGCCGGACGATTTTACTGACTTGTCAAATGAAGACCCCTGGCAGGGAAGGACTTAATCTCTTCCAGCCCTCCCCTAACACGGGAGATTTTTATTATTTTACTTTGGCTAACGCCGGACGATTTAACTTGTCAAAGGGAGAGAGATATGGCAGGGAAGGAGCTAAAAACTATTTCTTCAACCCTTTCCCTAACACGGGAGACTTCTATTATTTTACTATGGCTAACGCCAGACGATTTTACTTGTCAAAGGGAGAGAGATATGGCAGGGAAGGAGTTAAAAACTATTTCTTCAACCCTTCCCTAACACGGGAGACTTCTATTATTTTACTTTGGCCAACGCCAGACGATTTTACTTGTCAAAGGGAGAGAGATATGGCAGGGAAGTAGTTAAAAACTATTTCTTCAACCCCTTCTCTTACACGGGAGACTTCTATTATTTTACTATGGCTAATGCCGGACGATTTTACTTGTCAAAGGGAGAGAGAGATGGCAGGGAAGGAGCTAAAAACTATTTCTTCAACCCCTTCCCTAATACGGGAGACTTCTATTATTTTACTTTGGCTAACGCCGGACGATTTTACTTGTCAGATGGAGAGATGGGGCAGTGAAGGAGTTAAACCATAAAGTAGATGTCAATTATTACTACGCTGGACATAAAAGCAAAAATTGTTGAGGTTAAAGTAACTTTTTGAGTTTTGACATTGAAAAAATGAAATTTCACAAGAACGTTGAGCGTATCATTCGAACAAATTGTATGTTTTTTGTTTGTCTATTTTTAGACATTTTGGCGGGAAAATGACGTCTCAAAGTTGGCTAAAATAATTTTTATTATTATCGGGAATGTAATAAGCACTTCCGAAAGGGTATGGAACAGGGAACTGGGAACCGAAAAAAATTTCCCAGGTATGTTCACTAAAAGATATGACATTTCAAAGAGGAGATAGTCCGCCATTTTTGCAATTTTTAGTATCAAAATGACTGTTTTTTCGACCATTTTTTTGAAACGCCATATCTCTTAATCGGATGAATGTATTTGAGAATATTTTTTCAGTTCTGAGATCCTTGTCACATAGTCTTTCAGAAATACTTATTTTATTTCCCATAGTAAGAATTAAATTTTTTGGCGCCATATTATCGACGCCATATTGCTGCCAAAAATCTAGAAATCGAAAAACAAAAAACATATAATTTGGTAGAATGATACGTTCAATCTTCTTCTGAGATTTAATGCCCTCAATGTCAATGTCAAAGCTCAGAAAGTTGTTTCAACCCACAAATAAGAAAAAAGGCATTTAAAATGCTGTTTATCGCCCTTATAAATATATTCAAAAGTGCGCTCAAAACGCGACAAATGCAATTTCTAAATTCTTCTTAAGAGACCTTCAAATTCAAACATTTTCTGGGGGAGCATGCCCGCAAACCCCCGTAAGAACTCGCGTCTTCGCTACTCGTTTGGTGGCCAACTTTCAAATTTTCTAGATCTGTCCCTGGTAGGGGCGATCTCTCTTTCGTTGCGGAAAGTTGGCTGAA
This sequence comes from Nanipora kamurai, assembly GCA_036872915.1. Lineage (NCBI taxonomy): Eukaryota > Metazoa > Cnidaria > Anthozoa > Scleralcyonacea > Helioporidae > Nanipora > Nanipora kamurai. Next base: position 367,720 of record JBAHVQ010000366.1, on the reverse strand, counting down.
AGTGGTTCATGTTAAACAGTTGGGGAAAACAAATGATCAAAATTGTTATTATGATCATAAATAGTTAACGACGCATAGCTCAGATAGGATGTAAAATTAATGTACTTGGCTTCTGAAAAGACTCTGACGTGAAGCTAGCAGAACGTTTAGTACATCTACGTTCACTCCATGCACATCCATCTGTTATGACTAAGATCCTAATCTGACCGGAGCATGTCAGGGATGATGCCTGATGTGTTTCCTTTATTAGTTAAGATGTCCGCATAAGGAAAGGAGCATAAAAAGTGTGAAAGACCGTCAAGTTCAAAGTTTAAGTGTCGTGAAAATTAACTTCGTGTTATTTCAATGCATTGTGAAAGTAATCTAAAGAGTTGTGTTTCTTGATCTGTAATTTGGGCTAATTCAAAAGTCAAGTGCATATTGGTTAAAGGTGTGGCAGACATTTTTCTGAATCGCCAGTTGCATTTATTGTCCAAGTCAACTGCATACCGTCGAAGAATAATGGTCGGAAGTGACCAGTCGGGGAGAGAGAAGTTGAATGGCTGATCTGAGGTAAATGGTAAAGATCACATGTTGTATATGGATTATACAACTCTCGGGATTAAATACTCGCACATCTTCCGACGAATAAACGCTCAACTATTCACGACGGATGAACGATTGGAAGCGAAACAATTCGATAATTTACGACGGGAGAGAGTGCAGCTCAATTTGGAAACGGCAAAAGATATCAAAATTGAACACCCTATTCTTTCTCCTTTGTTTTTTTTTGCATAGATTTCAAAAATTGTAATACCGAGTCCAAATTCGAACAGGAAGCTTGTGAAAATAGCAAAAGTTGAAATAGTCCTCTGAAGTTCTATATTTGAAATGTTGGATCGCGTAGGGTTGATTAGTGTATATTTTAAACTTTTTCGCAAGCGAGGTACTGCCCCAAATCCCAATACCACGATCTGCTATTGATGAAGTTAACACCTAATTTTAAAGCACCTCCAAACCACAGTGCTACTGCTACTACCGGTATAACAAGTTAGCACTTATAGCTATTTTGTTTCGATGAAAATTAACACTTTCGGTGTAAAGATTGTATGATACCTCAATTTCTTTTAATGTTCAATTGGTAAGGTTTCAAGCTTTTGTACTTTTTCCTTTGTTGCTATTAACTAGTAGATTCATTGACATTTAATTCGTCTGTGCGTCCGTCCGTCAATCCATCCATCCGCCCATCCATTCATCCATCCGTCAGTCCATCAATCAGCCCGTTCTTCCATCAATCAATCGCGTCCGTCAGTCCGTCCGTCCATCCATTCGTCCCGTACGTTCGTCAGTCTGTCTTCAGTTAGTCCGTAAATATTTGGTAAATATTTGCCATACATCGTTACTTGAAAAAACCTTGACCAAGGGTCTTTGTATAATACTGAAATTTGATGAGTTTCCACTGTCTGTTATACTTACAATAATTCAACGGTCTCTACACTAAAGTTATTTAAGTGAGGAGAATTACTTTTAGGCCAGAGTATTTGGCAAAGAATCCTTTGAGCTTCACGCCTCAAGGTTTGATTTCGCCAGAAGAAAAGCACTGAATTCAAAGATGAAGACATGTAAACCAACGTCATGACCCACACTCTCAATCCTATGACTTTTAAGGGGCTTTTCCTCAACCAGTACAACATAGTCGTCGGTAAAAAACAGGAAAAAGTACAAATAAATATGATCATGCAGCCTTTAGCCTGTTTTCTTTTCTTCAAAGTTTTTTTGTGACTCAATGCTGCTGAGCTTCCCGTGGCCAATTCGACATTCCCGTTTCGAACAGCCATGTCCGAAGCTGCTTTTCTAATTGTCCAAAATATCTTAATGTAAATCCACGCAAAAGTTCCAAGGACCAAAGTTATAACAGAACTCACTACGATCTCCCTAGTTTTGTGACTAAACAAGTAAAGCCATGGTGATATCGTGCTCGTACAACACAGGCTGAATGTAGCTTTGAGAACTCTGCGCTTCGTTACTTTCGTTCTATGAAAAATGGGGTGGACGATACCTAAGTACCTTTCCATGTTTAAAACAAATAGGGTCATAAACGACATACTGCATAAAATACTTGACGAAATACTACTGAGAACACTCAATACACAATTTTCATATTCCAATAATTCTCTCACTAGTAGAATAACGTAAGTCGAATTGCAAAGCATTCCAACTCCGAGATCGATAAATGACAGGAGCATGATAACCAAGTGGTATGTTTTCCTTTTCAGCTGAGACGATTTCCAGTAAATAAAAACGGTGGTGCCATTGAGTAGTGTCGTTGATAGAGTTAGCAAGACGTTCATCACAATACAGACAACGTAATTGATGTAATACTTTCTCGATGGAAAACTGATGACAAAGACAAATTCTGTATCCATTACGAAACAGGATTGCACGAATTTGCCAATCGCTGTAGTATTCATCTATTTTGCCTTTGAAATATTTGGCAGACTTCCTTAAAAAAGAAACGCGAGCTGAAAGCAAAGCGAAGCAAATGGATCAGCCGAGAAGTTTGTTACCAGATGCCATGAATGCAAAATTGAAACGCTGCACGTGTGGCAACTTCGTGTTGTTAGAGATTATTGGAGCAATACAATATTCATGTCTTCAGTAAACGTTACAATTATATTGTTGCTGCAGAACGGCGATCACGTGTCACGAACGAACCTAACATCTTCGCGTTTCGTTTTACTCTCGAGTATAACTGGATGGTTAGAGCGTCTCGCCCATTATCAGAAGGCCATGGGATAACTCTCTGGCTAGGGATCAGATGAAGTTTTTGGAGTAAATGATTTTGACTAATGCTAATTTACATTTGTAATAACACCAAGCTTGCTCGTGCAGTTTGTCTACAAAGTTAATGGCACTAAAGCGAAGCGTAAACTTGTTTTATCGTCTTGATGAGTGGTTTGAAGTGAATATACAAAATACACTCACCGTCGACCTAACTGGTCAAAAGCAGATTAACGAGAAGAAAATGAAATGAAATACTTGAGAAACTCGAATCTAAATGGTTTCTTGACAAAAAAATAGAGTTTCAGGCGTTTCTTTGGAATAACTCCAGAAAATGTTCAAACTATCGTGACGATAATAATATTCCCGGTCGATGACGTATCATACAAACAAATTTTTCTTTCCCGTATTAACACAACTTCCTCTTCTTTATCGGAGTTCGGGACAACATAGGCCGGCATTTCGATCATGTGATTATTCTTTCTCATTGCTTGTATCAATTATTGTATTTACTCTGAAGCCACACACCTTCGCGACAGCAAACAGTCGCGTCCAATTGACTGGGAAAATATCAAGCACGTTTGATCGATGCGAAATTTGCTGCATGCAAAAAGATTTGCATTGCAAGGTGCCGCACACAGTGCAACTCTTCGCAAACAGTTACGATATTTCTAGCATACAAATAAAATTGGACACTGTTGCTCAAGTGTACGGTGGGTTAACATTTTAAAATAGCCTGGCTGCCACATACTCACGTAAAAACCGCCCATGTTGTTAAATAATTTCCTAGTAAGGACCTCCCGCTCGTTCATTAAGTTTATAATAGTGGCTTCTTTAGAGGCAGCACATGAGACAAACCACCCGCTTATCTCATCACATGGGTTTGGTAGCTCAATGGTTGGGGTGTCTCACCGGCCATTGGAAGGTTGCAGGCTTGATTCCCGTCTGGGGCTCAGAAATCGTCTTTCTGTGGACGCAAGCTCGATGAACATTCAACTGTTGTCTGTACTATGTTTCAATAAACACGTAGTTACTTCATTTAACAAAGGAAACCCATTAGGCATCGTGCTTAACATGCCTTGGTCCCATTAGTGTCTTAGTTATAACAGATCCACTTATCCTTTTTTTCCAAATTTAAAACCAAACTGTTTACTGCTCGTAAAAAGTTAAAACAATTAAATTTGCAAGTCACCGGCTTTTCTTTTGCTAGCGTCACAGGGACAACTAGTGATGTTTACTGAAGTACACGCTCGTTCATTTTAGGACTTACGACCATTCCTTTTCAAATTTAATAAACTCCGATCAACTATGTAGGCGGTGGAGGATTCAAGGAGGGACACGAAGGGGCTGGTGTCCCCTCTTGAGTTCAAGCTGAATATTTTTTTTAAATCGAGTCCTTGAGTGGAGTTTCCCGAAAAATTTGCTTGTCTTTTATAAACACTTAATCATGCAAGCATAATGGTAAGGGTATTAAACCATCAGGTAGTTGCCAATTATTACCACACTGGAGATAAAAGACTTCAAAGTTTCCGGGGTTAAAGTAAGTCTTTGAGTTTTGACATTGGAAACATGAAATTTCGCAAGAATGTTGAACGTGTCATTCTAACAAAATTGTACGTTTTTGTTTTTCTATTTTTAGATATTTTGGCCGGAAAATGGCGTCTTAAAATTGGCGCCAAAAAACTTAATTGTTATTATGCGAAATAAGATAAGCATTTCTGGAAGACTATGAGACAAGCATCTCAGAACTGAAAAAAATTTCTCAAATACCTTCATTCGATTAAGATATATGGCGTTTCGAAAAATAAGTTCGAAAAAACAGTCATTTTGTTACTAAAAATTTCAAAAAATGGCGGATTATGTCTTCTTTGAAATGTCATATCTTTTAGTTGGATGAACATACCTGGGAAATTTTTTGTTGATTATTATGTGGAATGTAATGAAAGAGTATGGAACAGGCAGCTGGTAACTGAAAAAAAATTTCAGATATTTTCATCAAACTAAAAGATATGACTTTTCAAAGAAGAAATAAACCGCCATTTTTTGCTGTTTTTAGTTACAAAATGGTCGTTTATAAATTTTGAAACGCCATATCTCTTAATTGGATGAATGTATTTGAGAAACTTTTTCAGTTCTGAGATCCTTGTCGCATAGCCTTTCAGAAATGCTCATTTCTATTTCCCATAATAATAGTTAATTTTTTGGCGCTAAATTATCAACGCTATATTCCCGCCGAAAAATCTAAAAATAAAAAACGAAAAACATGCGGTCTGTAAGAATGACATGGTCAACGTTCTTGTGAAATTTCATGTCCCCAGCGTCGAAACTCGATTACATTATTATCCTTTAGCAAGATGTTCATCACAATACAAACAACGTAATTGATGTAATACTTTTTCGATGGAAAACCGATGACAAAGACGACTTCTGCATCCAATACGAAACAGGATTGCAAAAATTTACCAATCGCTGTAACATTCATCTGTTTTGTCTTTGAAATACTGAATCGACCCAAAAATAAGATATGCAGAAGTCAAGTAAGCAGCAGCCGCGGACGATATGAATAATACACACAAATGCAGTGCATGTTGCAGCGTGGTGCTATGACAGATTGACTTATTATTGGTAATTATGACGTCATAAATAAACACATCCTGTTTACCGGGAAGGACGCCACAGATATCTCGAAACATCGTCTTCTTTCTCCATCTCAGCCTCGGGAGCTCATTGGGCAGCGGAGCGTCTCACTGGTCACCAGGAAGTCACTGGATCGATCCCCGCCGTCTAGGATCAAAAATGTTTTTCGGAATATAAAAATGGGATGCTGCGTAGGCAGAATACAACAGCACAAAAAGTTGAAAGGTTTGTAGGCTGCCGAATTTATGATAAAGAATTCTAACGTTTCGAGCAATGGACCTTCGTCGGAGTGTGAAACGAGTTCTAAAAGGGGAATGGCAACTAGACTACTTTAACACTAAACGGAAACATGTGACAAAAATTAACCAATGTGTGTGAAAAATAAAAACAAATCAACGACCTAGCAACGAAAAGGAAGTCACTTGGTATTTTTAATGGCGATCAGTAAACTGGCATGAGGAGAAACCGCCAGAGGACCCAGGGGAATAGGAATTTATATTCGATAAAAGTGACTGAAAACAAAACCAATGGAAAACAGTGTATAAGCTAATGAGTCTGTCCCCCCATGCTAGATAAAAACAAGAACTTATGTGGTAGCTAAATAGAAGAAAAACGTTTGTTGAGCCCATGGGGATGAGTGTTTTCAAGTTTGAAAATGAGACGCTTTTCTTTCTTGTCTCTTGCGGCTATCGTTGTCACCAGAGATGGATGAGATGGCACAAACTTCCATATCCGAAATAGAGTGGTTAGCGCTGTTGAAATCCCGGGTGACAGGTTTGTCAACCGGAACGAAGATGCTCATCCGATATAGAGTTTGGAACATTTATTACATGAAATGCAGTAAACAATGTTGGAGGAGGTACATGTGCGATTATGCCGAACAATGAAATTACAATTGGGTCCACAAAATAGAGGAGTTTTGACTGAGAAAAGGACATGTGTAATAGCGGGCTCAAGAACAAGAAAAAATGCTGGTTGGTCATGATGAATTTTGTTTCATAGCACTGTGTACTAAGGAATCTCGAATGTTTTTATTGCGCCGAAATGAGATCTCAGGATCATTTTTCAAGATATCGAAATTCTGAATGATGACATCTCTAATTTTGTAGTTGAAGGGATGAAATGTCAGGACTAAGGGAATCTTTTCGGTAGAAATTTGCTCCGAAGGTGGTTTTAGAATATCCGAACGAAAAACTTTGGACGCTTTTTGGATAGTGGTGTCCAATATGTTAAAAGGATCTGTAATCGATACACGTTCATTACTCCACGTTGGTATTTGACGAGAACTTGACGATGTATTTTCGTGTAATACCGACATTAGTAACTTTGCACAGTCTGTTACAATTCCATGATTAAATTGTCTCCAATTCTAATTCTGTCTTCGAAATCACCGAATTCAAGGATTAGGATATGTAAATCAATGTCATGCTCCACACCTTCAATCCTAGGATGTTGAATGGACTTTTCCTCAACTAATTCTTCACAATCAACGGCAAAAAGCAGGAAAAGGTACACGCAAATACGATCAAGCAGCCTTTAGGCTGCTTTCTTTTTCTTTAAAACTTCTTACTGATGCAATACTCCTGAGATTCTGGCGGCCAATTCCACATTCCCATTACGAAGACCACTGTCCGCAGCTGCTTTCCTAATTGTGAAAATATCTTAACGTAAATTGACGCAAAAGTTCCAAGGGCCAAACTTACCAAGTAAACCATGACGCGGTCGTGCTCGCACAACTCAGACCGAAAGTAGTTATGAAAAGTCTATGTTTGGTTGTCGTTTCACTCAATGGAAAATGGGGTGGACGATACCTAAGTACCACTCAATGTTTAAAATATATAAACCATACATGAAAGACATACTAGATAGAATAAGTGATGACATTGAATTCAGAGCAGTTAGCAGACAGTCTGACTTTTTGTTACGGTCAGGTATTAACAGCTTAACTCATGTAACTTGGAATAGGAGCTAAAGTTCTTTCATATGCACGCATAACAGATAAGCAAATAACCTTAGGACGGTGAAAATTTGAAATTTCCACACAAGAACAAAACCATGGCCAGAAATTCGGGACAGTACGCTGATAAGCATATAAGTGGTCTTTAGAAATGGCGGAGATCAACAGCAATTTACATAAGAGCTTAGTTTTAATGACCAACCATTCTTATACTATAAAGAAACGCACATTTGGCAACGTCTAGAAATATTTTTGGGACTATAACGTACAACAGTTGCGAATCTGATAATAATACACCCTTAGCAAGTTGGTTCCTTTTCCCATACAAAATAACTCAACTTTTCCTGATGCGAGGTCTGTTACACACGCAAAATATGAAATCGGACCTTATTTTATTGAGAAATTGTCCCGACTTTCCCATAAGTTTTCCAATTTGCCAACGTCCTGTTATGAAGTTTACCGTTTCGGCTATTGATTTACATTTACAATACATTACAGCCAGTGGCGTAACTAGGAATTTTTAGCGGGGGGTGCAAGGTTTAAAATTTTCCGACAAATGGGCGTGGTTATGTGGGCGTGGCTACACAGAAATATTCCATATATTTATTCACTAATTTATTTAACATTAAATCATATTTACTCATATCTACTCATATCTTATATACATAAATTCATCTTAAATTACGCAGTCTTTCCGTAAAAAGTTAGCAACCAAAACCTGTAAATGTTTAGAAAGGTAATATTGGTACTATTCTGATCTGGTTGCTAAGCAGAAATATGAAAATATGTACAATATTTTGGCGAGATCACTTTATAGATTAAAAATTTTTCTTGTTTTTGCGTTTAAAAATGGCTTTTGGAGATGGCTTACCGCGATGGATGAGACATGCTCGCGATTTATAGAGATGCATGCAAGATTGGAAAGACGGTGTTCTGTCATTGCACTACGTAAATAAGTTTTGACTCGCTTAAGAGAACTGAATGCCCTTTCATCATGGGTCGAGGAAACAGGCAAAGTTAGAGCAAGTCTTAGCAACGTAGTAATGTTTTCGAATTGAGCTGTGAGGTTTTGTTTTCTCAAAAAATGAGAAGATCTTCGATATCCCTTGGAACAGCTTCATTCTCGTCAAACTCCCTTATCTCAAGTTTGCATTCAAATTTCCGACAGGGAATCACAATTTTCCGACAAATGGCCATCCAGATGCTGTGTGGGGGGGGGGCAACAGCCCCTCCTGCTTCCCCTATAGTTACGCCACTGATTACAGCTGCAAAAAGGATGCTTCCAGTGAGGACTATATGAAAGGATTCCGACTGCTCAGCCACCAACCAATGCAGGCCATTTTACACACCGTTTACAAAACAAGCTCATCCACATAATAATTTAGGCCTTTCAATGTCGGCAATACTAACAAACTCAATATTTCGGGTAAAATTTGGAAAAGATAGACTTAAAAACGGCTGTTATATGCAGAAACCATACGCCCATAGTTACACGGAGGGTAAACATATGATGTCACCATAATGATAATCAACAGTTTAATACTAGACGCAAAACCTTTTTAGCTTCGTTCCTCAATATCTGGTTCCGCCAGAAGAATATGATGGAATTGAGAGTAGAAGACATAAAAATGAACGTCATGCTCCACAGCATTAACACCATGACGTTAAAACTACCTTTCCTCAGAGAGCTTGTGACTATGGTAGGTAAGAAGCAGAAGAAAGTACAAATGACTATCACAAAGCAGGATTTTGCTCGTCGCACTTTCTCAAAAAAACATTTCCTGTTCGACGCCAGCAAAATTCCCGGACTTTGGCAAAGAGATCCGTTTTCTGCACTGACGTTCACAGATGCCGTTCGAATAGTTCTAAATATTTTTGTGTAAATCAACGTCACGGTGATTAGTACAAACGTTATTGCAAAGCAAGCAAGCACTCCTCCAACACTTTCACTGATGAAGTGAATACCTGATTCTATTGCACTGATAAACCACAGAACGACTGTAGCTACAACAAGTCTGCACTTGGTTATTTTGGTGCGATGAAAAACGGGGTACTTGATGCTTAAATATCGTTCAATGTTCAAGATAAATAAGGTCATTAGAGACATACCAGATAAAGCCAGAGTCAATGTTCTGCACAGCAGCGGCCAAAAACAACCTCCGTTGCCGACGATTTCTCTAAGCAAACGTATAGTAAAACTCGAATTGCAAAGTAATCCAACTCCGAGGTCATTTGTGGATAAAAGCATGACAAGAAAATACGATGGCTTCTTTCTCAGTTGAAAAGATTTCCAATATGCAACAACTGTCAAGGTATTAATAAATATGGTGGTAAATGTTAGCAAAGCATTGATGACACAGCAAATAACGTGGTTGAGAAAATATTTCTTAGAAGGAAAGACGATCACAAAGTCGAATTTAGCATTCTTAACCAAGCACGTTTGGAGAAATGTACCATACACCGATGTGGCGTTTAGATATTGTGACTCCATAAGTTAAATAAATTTCGCCTTAGAAAATTTAAGAACACTATCGAGGTTATAATTCCTTTCCTTCCAAAGTGGTTTCCAAGAAACTCTCGGATAGTTTTATTTAACGTTTGTTGTCACACGGTTCCTTCTTTTCACTGTAATAAAGAATACCTCGAAACACCTGCTTTCAACAAACATTAATGAAGCCTTCGTTTTATATGTATTAACTGCTTGTCATTATAGTTATAAAAAGACAAATAGGCTCAAAGATGACGTCGAAAACGTCAAGTCCAAAGGTTTAGATTGCTGATTAAAACTTTTTCAGTCTTGTCGTGAAACGTCGGGAAAGATTCTTGATTGTGGAACAACGAACGTCCTAGAAATCTTTCACTCAATACACGCAAATGAGTAGGCCCTCATGGAAGGAAAATGCCTTTTTTACCTGATTGAGGTGCACGGTAAAGATGCCACAATCGAGCACGGCTTAACTTCTGAAAGGAGGTCAGTTTGCTCACTGCCATAAAACGCACGCGATTAACGGAGCCATGAAAATCATACCAAGTAACTAGCGTAAAATTTTATTTAAGAGAAAACTTGTGTCAGGCGGGTTTAATTAAATCTCTTGATGACCTGCCTCATTCAGGCTATCAGGCAGGCGGCTTAATTAAACCCATTTTGCTCGTTGACCTGAGAATCGATTTTACCATTTTCTCGAATGTATTTTTAACTTTCTTCGAGCTTCTCGAGTGTTTCAACTTTCTCAGTCCTCAAGACAAATTTCATTAAAGTGGAGACAACTTAAGAGAAAGGGTAATGAGGGGAATGAGCATTTTAAACCTCTTCAGGGAGCAAAATAATACGAAATGGTCATGGTACTGGGTGGTAAAAATATATTTAACCACTTTAACGAATTTAAATACCTTAAGTAGAAGAGTGAACTCGGGTAGAGAATAATGATGTTAGATGTTACTCCGAGTGACGAACAATACCGGACAAGTAGAGAAAACTCTGCTTGGCCCGGCAGGGATTCGAACCCGCGACCTTCGGTTTACTAGTCCGACG
>JBAHVQ010000366.1:336635-354174 GCA_036872915.1 Nanipora kamurai | reverse complement strand
TCGGCAAATAATTGATCTGCTCGCCACTGATAAATCACGATATTTTGCTCAACCTCGTCCAATAATTGTATATTATTCTTTATAAATCACCTATTGTGGTAATTCGACAATCATTACTGTGGTGGCAATAGAAGTATTCGGGAAATATTGTAACTATTAGTTTGCTAACTGTGACAAATTCATTCTAAGAAGTTCATTGAAATACTTGGTTCTTGACTGAATCCTATTTACTATTGGTGGCTTAAAAACCAATCAAATTCAAAACAGGAAGTTATTCAACGGACTTCATCAACTGAATTGGTCAGAGTTAATAAATCAATCGCAACAATATTTTAGGAACAGGTCTATTACCACGACAATAAAACACCATAGTTCTGAACACATCACTAAAGCAAATGTTTCTGCAGAAGGTTAAATTCCGAATTCGTGTAATTAAGCGTTATTGGTTAAGTGTGTTGCAACCACGCATCCAAATTTTCGCAGAAAGTAAACAAATTTGCAGAATACCGGACACTTAGTGTTTGGATGTACCTCATAACACCTCTTCCCTGGTCAGTTAAGACATGCTTATTGGTTTGGATGTCGGATATGAATAAACTTCCCACGCTTTTTGTATTGTTGACGCTTGGGAATTACCCAATTTACCGTTGTGTGTAAACGTTTGACTCTTTCAGACTTTCATTGTTTTGGATTTTAACGCCTTACAAATTAATACAATGGATTTGTAAAGGATACTGATGAAGTTTTAATAGGGTAGCGTTTTGTTTGACACATTCTACTTCTCGCCGGCATGTTTGCTAACTGTTATTACTCCGTTCACACATGTAAACTTGGGTTTGCTAGGCATTGGTTTGTCGTGTGAAAGCGCCTTAAAACAGCCAAGCATACATCTTTCCATAACATTTCGAAAAATCTACGTTACCAAGACCGCAGATCTGAAGACTTGTTCACAACCTCATTTCCTATACAAAAACAAATATTGACGCCACAGAGTCACTTAGGGTTGAAGTCAAAATGTCGCGGCTTTTAACAAGATTTCTTCGCCATAGGCCTAGCCTTTTAGCAAATCTGTGAACCAATTGCAGCAATAGCGTTACGTGATATCAAATTTTGTCAGGACAACTTTTAAGAAGTTGGATGCAGTCTTTAACCTATTTACAAGTCTTTGAATTTTATTCATTTAGAGAATTACGAAATAAATCTAGCGGTAAAAAAAGTGTATAAAGATGAATCAGGATAAACCTACAGACTGCAACTCCAAATCGTCTTTTTCTTTCTTAATAAAATAAACCAAAACCAAAAAAAAATAAATATAGCATTCATTTTAATAACATTTCAAAAGATTTTTCGGAATTATTACACAGTGAAATCTATACAACAATAAATATATATCGGCACATTTCTAGAAGAAAGAATAACGGCAACTATTATCAATGCCTCAACTGATTAACGAACCTTTACCTCCTGACACGAACACATTTTCAATCTCTCTTTCACGCACCCTGAATTCATTGAGATGGACAAAACCCTCGAAGAGCCAGCAGCTAAAATGTTTGAGGATGGAATACACTTAAACCACAGAAAAAAAAGATAAGAAAAACCAACAGCCCAAACACTCTTTGGTATCGTTGAAGGTTTCTACTTTAAAAATATTAAGCCTTCAATATGTCTACCAAATATAAACGAAAGATCTGTTCAGAAGATGCTACGCAACACTTGTCGAAAACGCAAGAAATACCATTTCAGATGTCAACTCAACAGATGTGCTGTATAATGGAAAATACATTCCCTGACTAAAAACAGACTTCGTTAATTCCATATACTAAATTACTACCAGTGATTTAAGTATTAGGCATTACAATCTGTCAATCCGTACCAAGACCTCCAGTGATGGACGAACGAATATCTAAGAGTGTTTGGATACGTACATTAAGCAATGCGCCTATTTGATAGGAAACGTGCATTTAAGTCATATACGAAAACAATCGATATCAAAGTGTTTCGAGGAACAAGCGAATCCGAACTCTACCTTCTCTAAATATATTGAAAATACATTAACTGTATATTGTTCACAGTAAATCTGAAACAAAGAAGTTCGGAGTACATGTGGAATTAAGAACCGGTAAAAACGAACAGGCTAAACCACCTCAACAAACCTATGCAACTCTCACTCTGATTCCGACATTGATTCTGCCCACAATTGACATTTCATACACTATGTACACAATCTAACCAAGAATAAAACAATTTTGTCCAATTGGCTTACACACGATCATATCTCCCATTTCCTAATACCACCCAAAATGCATGAAGATATCAAGCTTTCGCAGAAACCAAGCCAATATACATAAATTTCTGATCATATTGTAAATCTTTACGTTATCGCAATAAACATATTCATCAAGTTGAAACTTCGTTTCTCTCACTTCTTGGTCGATTAGCGCTCTAAAACAAATAATATGAACATCAGACATCAAATGCTATGGACACACTTAAATTTAACAGTTACTTTTCAACTAAATTTTCTTTACTTCTTTCTCACCACATTATTAGTCGCTGTGGCACTCTGTGCCAACGGCAACTATAGGAATATGGGTTTCGGTTTTTCGTGTTTGGTGTGTTCTCAAATTGGAATAATTCATGTAACCAGAAATACGATGAATCCATGCTATCGCAGGCTCATGTTATCAAGATGGCTGTGATGAATTCTCGAGACGCTATTTGATTTAACCGAAAGCATGCTCTGAAGGTGTGCGATAACCTTAATTCAAACTTTGCTGAGCTTTTCTCCTGAATACTCAGGATATCTACAAAGCAAGACCAAAGATGCAAAATGCAGAAAGACTAAAGATGTCTCTTTATTGTCAATATTGTCAACCGGTTACGTTCCCCCAGATAATTATCCCCTGGATAGGAAATTTACTCAGTAAGTACTCCAGCCTCCGAGCAACAAATCCCAAAAATTTAGCCACTCATCAATTCGTCTCATGATGACTTTTAAATGAAGTCAAACTGTCGTGATTTTGACTCGTATCTTCAGTTTAGAAGATATACCTTTTCGGACCACAATTCGTTTTATATCGTTTCAAAATGCCGGCTAACCGTGGTTGCTTAAGAAGTTGCTGATTATCTATTTTGACGTTTAGCTAACGTGTCACTCACCCAGCCACCTCTGTTGCCTCGGAAACCACCTCGACCACCACGGTTATTGGGTCTGTTTTGCTGGTAGCCACCTCTCTCGCTGTTGCTGTTCCTGTTCCATCCTCGACCGCGGCCGCGGCCACGGCCGCGACCTCGACCTCTTCCTCTCCAACCACGACCTCGTCCATACCCTCGGCCCGCATACGAGCCGCTGACACCGAACGTCTCCACGTTAAGTTTGCGTTCTTCTTGCCACGTGCCCGTTCTAAAGAGGGAAATAAATGTATTTTGAAAACAGACTGGGGAATAGAATCTTGTATAACACGGTGACATACTCATCAGACTTTCCAAGGGGCAAACGGCCAGTTTGGCGGTTTAATTTGAAACTCTAATTTTGGTCGAGCAGCCCAAATTTGCCCCCAGTGGAGACTGGAACTACCCACATAGCACCAGGAACTTAGTATCGTGAATATGGTTCACTAAATAGCCAATTTAGTCAGAGCTATCGTACCAGCTACGATATGTAAGCGTTTTAACGCCTTTCCGTCCAAATGGGTCATCTAGTATTTTACTGTTGCTGATGCTGGACGATTTTACTCGTCCTAGGAGGCCTTTGGGCAGGAAATAGTTAAGCCCAGCCTAACTGATGTTGCATAATCCGCGGCTAGCTATTAAGCCGTAGTGGAAAATAGTTGAGAATAGTGCTATAAGTGGCTAATGTAGTGAAAGTAGTCAATGGTATCAGTTTAACACAATTTTTTACTGCAGACAACCTCATATTAAATTACGTATCAGTTTTTTTCCGTCCAAATATACAACAGGGTAGAACACGTTGCCTACCTGGAATCAATCATATGTTCTTGGGTTTAGAGGAGGTTTTAGAGCCTTGGTAATGACCTAATTTAGTATTTTCAAGTTCCAAATGCTCTTTACGGTTATTTGCACGACAATTATCTCCATTCATAACAGTTTCAAAAAGCTTCGAAATGCTTACCAATACTTGTACTTCTTTAAAGTAACGAAACATTCTTGGATTGATCTTTTGCAAAACTGAGCCACCGAAATGCATTCGGAAGCGACAGCAATGCCAGAATTCGTGGATTTAATAACACTGTGGATTTAATAACATTGTGGATTCTAATACTCTAGTTCAAAGTTACCAGAGTAAATGCATGCTGATCAAAAGGCACTGTCGTTTCCCCAATTAATCATCACTAATACCATTACTTTCCCTCTCCCTGCTGCCACTATCTGAATTTAATCAGGTATTGCCCATGAGAATTTTAATGCATAATGAGTTATTGAGAAACCAAGCATATCATTGGAATTACTCTATCACCAAATAAGAAACTTTGTTTAGTGATATGCGACAAACACACCCACATTTAATGTTTTGTGTGACTTGGCTCGAGATGTTCATCGATATTCCTAACTTTGTAACAACTCATTTTATAGTGAGACGTATGCAAGGTGTTCTTTACATGTCAAACCAATCTTAATATCTTAAGAGAAATGTAAGATACGGAAAAAGCATAAAATGTGTTACTTTATAAGACAAAACATAATCCGAAAATAAACATCTTGTGAATAACTCAAGATACGAGCTTAAAAACAAGACACAAGTGTAGCAATAATATTTCGACTGTATTGCAAAGCCTTCGTCAGATCGGACGAAATATTATCGCTACACTTGTGTCTTGTTTTTAAGCTCATATCTTGAGTTATTCACAAGATGTTTATTTTCAGGTTATGTTTTGTCTTATATTTTTTCAAATTGTCAGCTGGCAATGGATGGGTTACTTTATAATTTCAAGAGTTCTTTCAAATGAAGCCAACTTAATCTTCAATTCAAAGACATTTTAAGTTCTTTATCTCACCTCTTTCCTTGTTCACCAGGTAGAGGATCGTTTGAAATAAAATCAAAAAAGGACTTGGACTTATCATAATAGACACCATCTGCACCAGGACTCTCAACATCAACTTCGTTTTCCACAATAACCTACAAAAAATACTCCTGCCTTAAGAACCTTTATATTTACAGTAAATAACCAGCTTAAAAAAGATATTATGCAAGCATGTATTGTATGCAACTGAATTTAATGGTTTCAATAAATTTCCTCCAAACCCACGGAATTTGAAAAACCCTCAAAATCACCCACTGAGACACCAAAAAACTCCAGGAAATGAAGTCTTCAAACAACAAGATGAACTTTTTGAATGACAATTTTGCACCAAACAACCCAGGGAATGCAAACATGTAAAATCCCCACAGGTGAGATTTAACCAATTTAATCACTACAATGAAGAGTACATCTATCGTTCAAACCTCGTCATCCTGACTTGATACTTTCATTCTTTCAATCTCCGATTTAAGTTCCTGTTCAATTTTTTCTTTGTCAAATTTGGCATTAGCACTTTCAAAATCAAATTCACCATTAAATTTAACAGGTTTTGCCTTCCGAGTAGTAGACTTCTGACTACCAGCCTGATTTCTTTCATTTCCAGCTCCACCTTAAGTTGAATTCATAAAAACTCAAATTAATTCCTGATGAAATACTCATGACTGAATTAAAATCATTATCTTTGTTGTACACATTTTACATAATAGTCTTGGTAATTTTATTACCATTTTGCCAGCCCAGTCTTTAAAAATAACTTAAAAATAAAAAAAGGATGGAAAAAGCCAAGCTTTATAGTTTTCAAGGCACTTTCTGTGAGTGCCTTTCCCAGGGAGTACCATCTTGAGGGATTCTGGCATGTGTAAGAATTAGAAGATCGTAGGTAACTACCCCACAGTGAACGTGTATGCAGCATCATCATTCTGCACTTACTGCTGAAGGGAAACACTACCCTTTGTGACCTTCAGGTCATGCATCTCAGTGCAGGCTATTGTTTAGATGAAAATGCAGTATGAAATAATACAAAACTAAACCCAAAATAAATAGACCCTGTGGCCTTACCTCTTGGTGTTCTTTCGGTCTCTTTGTTAGTGATCTCTTGTTCTTCCTGTTTTTTATCTGTAGGTTTACTAGAATCATTTTGATTAAGCTCAAGTGAGTTCTTTCGAGAGGATGACCTCCTGTTTTGTCTGCCAGTCTGTGTCGCTTTTTGACTGGGAGTTTGAGTCTCCGACTCTTGAGTTCTAGTTTGCAGTGCTGAACCAATTGGACCAATGTTCACTGGTGGACTAGGTGTTCTACTGTGAATTAAATTAACACCAAGTGGAGATGCAGTACGTCCAGGATTTATTCCAGGTTGAGGTACTGGTGAGTAAGGTGATTGCTGGTTCCCATAGCCATAAGGGTGTGAGAAGTTCCCATACCCAGGAGTATAATGAGCTGGATTTGGAAACTGAGAAAAACTTGGCCCAGCAGCACCTTGCTAAAGTAACACAAAAGAGGTAACATCCTAAGACAATTTTGGTATTGTATGCTATGTTAAATATTACCACATTAGCTTTATAACAAGTCTGAAATATGAAAATTTACTCAGCTTTGACACTGAAGATGCTCGTGCTTTTCCCAACATTCACCATGTTTTAATTAATCAAAAATGTCGTAATAATAGCAATGGGAGATCAAGGTTAATGAAGACTGTTGTACTGAAATAATACAGTAATTATCATGATTACAGTGTTGTACTCAAGAGAAGGGAGTCTTCCAAGAAATGGTTTTGACTCTTGTTGCATTCAAGTGTCCTCTACATGGCCATTGTCTATATCTTCAGTAAAACAAATTAGTACTACAAACATGGGCCAGTTATGCTAGCAAGAACTTAATTATATGTATGTACTATTGTATTTATATTCTGGCATGTTTTACGAAGATGCATTGGCCATAAGCAAGTATACGACACATGACAGTACGTGGTTATCAAATAATTTCTTTGAAATAAAGCTCAGCTTAAAGTCATTTATGTCAGTAACTTTACAGGTACTTTATCCTAGTCCTTTTGCCAGAAATAATTATCACAGCAAAAGTGAAGAGATTTTTAAGTCTTATGGCTTAAGCAAAATGCCTAAAAGCACCTTTGCAATGACAGGGACTCTATGATAGTCAAAAAGTGCCAAAGTATTTTAACTATTTTGTGATTAAAAAACCTTTAAACTTTTGCTATATCCTTATGATGACTGTTCCTTGATGATCCCAGTGTTATACTGTGTTGTGCTTGCTATAGAGTTTATAATTTCGATATATGCCACAAGATGGCAGTGTAATATGGGATTAATCATTGCACAAAAAGCATTTGAAATTGCTTGAAATGAAAAAAAATTCTAATAATTTAGTCTCAAATCACACATCTAAAAAGCTATGTAATGTGTGCACATGGGTATCCTATCTGGAGAATTTGCTAGAAGGATTTTAAGTATCACTGGTCAGGGAGATCTTCTCTTGAAATATATATATCATAAATAGCAGAAAATAACAGGATAACAAGATGCTAGAAAAATAAATATCAAGCTAAAAATAAAAACTAATGGTACTATTTTGGATTTTGGAGATTGGAATATTATTATCAGTCCTGAATCAAACACTACGACGTATTCGTAGTATTGACACTACTATTCGTAGACGTGGTATTGGACTATGGTACATGTACAAAATAAGTACGACCTGAAACAGTTTTTTCACATCTTACAAACCTGTAGAATTGAAGGGTCTTGATTTACAGTGCTTGGTGGTTTAGGAGCTTTAGAAACATGCAGGTCTTTAATGTCGCTTCCACGAAATACTATGTACTCGTAAACTTCTGTGCGTGGGGCAACTTTCTTTTCAACGGAACGGTCTTCAGTGCCAAAGGAACGCACTAGAATAAAAATGAATAAGTTACGAGGATAAGAATGCTATTTTAGAGATAACAAAAAAACATTTTCAGCCGCCTACGTTGAGCCCTCGTGCAAAAACTGCAGGGAAATCACTCACCGTTGGCAAGTGTAACGGTGGAATCTTTCGTGTCTATGGACCACAATATTCCTTCGTATCTAATCTCCGCTTTTGAAATAAGACTGATTGTACTTCCTATGTAAGGTGTCCCACCACTCATTTTGTTATAATAGATGTCAAACTACTGGATGCATACAGATTGGTATCGATAAAGTACTCCTGTCCAAAATGTCGCTAGCTGGTAATATCTAAATTCCAAGATGGCTGCAAATGGGAAGCTGGGTAACCTAGCCGTGTTTTCAGGCCGGTAGACGTCACAGTTTCACAGCCAATCGCATTACTTCAATTAACCCGCCAGAGCAAGTCACCGCACCTGTGTGTTTTCTTTAAACTTACGTGATATCCGATACCTTGTCATCCCACATAAAAGCGCACATGTGCTTGTAAGCAAAAATTCTATATTAGTTAAAAATATAATAGCCCAGCAAACAAGTTTAAAATCCAGAACCAGCCTACAACTTAAAGAAATAAAGGAAGAAACAAACACCGAACAAGAGCGTCATCTTGATAACTCAAGATATGAGCTAAAATCAAGAGAGTTACAATGGAATTGTGATATTTCGTCTTTTTTTCAAAGACATCATCAGACACAATGACCCTCTTGTTCGGAGTTTATTTCTTCCTTCAAACAAGTTTAAATAAAGCCATAATGGAACCATATCTTTAAAAAAATTATTTAATGACTAACGTTTCGTTACTTAACCAGTAACATCATCATCATCATCATAAGATATCTTTTCGAGTCAAAATCGCCACTTAGAGGCGCATGCGTCAATTAAAATTCGCATATAAGCCTATCTCCCCCAAAATTGACCAATAAACGGAAGGAGGGGGAAGCTATCCGGTGTTACATGTACACTTATTAAAGGTACCACGGTGTGGTATTTTGTTCTTATCTGTCAAACTCGGCGAAAGGAATAATTAATCTCATTGATAAAGAATATCTTGGAAGAATAAACAAACAGAAAAAAGTAATACCTATCACATTTCATTATCGTAAAACGAACGTTGTCAATGTCCCAACTATGACACTGCCATAGGAAGTATGTATATATATGTACACATGAAAAGTTCCCTGGTACGGTATTTTGTTCTCGTCGATATACCTCAGATTTTGACCACTCAAAGGCGCATGCGCCTTTATCCGAGACGCACTTATGTGTGGAGTGATACGGTATATTTAACCGTTTCATTGCAGTATTAAATACATTGTTATTTCGATAATCAGGTAGTTTCGAGTTCAATTTGAAAAGAGTCCAAAGATCTGTGAACCTGCAGTAAAAAAGTAATTGAACCTTTTGAAAAACGCCCGAGTACTAAATTTTATTTTCAAAATTGAACGAGAAACTAATATGAGAGTAAATATACGATTGTAGAGATACCATAGCTCTTAGTTAAATTATGCTGAGCTTTCAACTCGTTGACCCAAGTAGTTTTCAGAGGAATTATCGGCCTGTTGGCGTCATACAAACGCAACCTTAGTGCTCAACCCTTTAATGCGCGCACGGACAGTGTGTCTTCTTTTTGATGAGTAAAATCGTCTGGTGTTAGACAGAGTAAAATAATAAAGGTGTCACACAACAAATGCGCCCACGATAGGGCTACCTGACGTGATTCCAGGTATCGTGATCCTCGATCATCGTAATTAACTATATATGGAAGAGCTAAGGCCAGGTGTTTAGTGGCTGATCTTCTTCGGGGATTGTTGAGTGATTGGCAATTTCGATGGATTTTCTCAATCATTGTTCGTGAGTTACGCCTGTCAAAAGCTAGAAGTTTTTAATTTTTCCATTTAATTTAATTTGATGGTCATGCCCCAGGGGGCCTTCGTTTTGTGGAACATAGGCACAGAGCTTCGTTATTCCAACTCAAGGCCCATGGGCCTAACCTCAAGATTGGTGATTACTGATTTACGTGGACGGATGCATTTTTACCATTCTCGTCCCCCAGAGCCTCTTTCTTGCGCGCCAGCAAAAAAGAGCGTACACATGTGGAATAAAAGAAAACGAAAATTCCAGCATGGAACGAAGAAGTCAATGTGACGTGCAGATTTTATCTTATTTTCATTTTATTTTAATTAACCTCTGTATTAAATGTATCCCTAACGAGTATTAAAATTCACACTCCGCATTTGAACAACGATCTGGCCATACAGCCTGCCCATACAGGCGTCTTACAGGCTGTACGATGCATTCGCGCCCAACTTTGTTGGAAGCCGTAATAAATTGCAGCTATAGGGTCGTTTATACGAGAGCAAATAAGCCGAGGATAATTTAAGTCTAGGCTAAAATAAGCCGGGAACAGTGTCTTTTTTGAGCGAGCGTTTTCGAGACTTCAATTAGTCGCGGCTTATTTTGGTCGGAACAACTTCAATAAGGGCCATTCATTAGTGTTTGCAGCGTATTTTACCCTAGGCTTAGATCAGCCGCGGCTCATTTTCTCTTGTATAAACGGCCTTAATGTTAATTTTATCAAGGTATAACTAGGCTGCCCGCATCCTTCGCAAACGCATTTTGATATCGGCTTGTTGCAACTACCTATAAGGAGGCCGCTAAAAGTCTAGTCACAACAGGTGCGATTTTGGCAGTGCAGACAACAAACAGATCAATTTGAAAGCTGTACAGGAGTTCAAGAGTTTCGTTTTAGAAAATGTTCTGTTTCGAATTTTCGTGCAAAAAATGACTGAATGACAGAACCATCGAAAGAAGATGCTCTGCAAAAAAATGTGGACATTGTCTAACCATCACTGTTGTATCAACTTGTTCGGCAAACAATCATATGAATAATTGTGAATGTGGTTGTTCTATCAATGTTGCTTTTCCGTTTTGACAAACACGAACAACCTCTGTCGCTTCATCGACGTCGTTGAAAGAATGACCGCGGATGAACATCACTGCTGGTTCGTCAACGTTGCTCACGCCGACAAGAATGTTGTTGCAACAACATTTTAGCCAACAATATTGCATCAACTTTTGAAATTTTTCGTGTGTGGGCGTCACGTGGCCCGTTTTTCAAGTAGAATTTTGAAATAATTTTTACACGCAACACAGCATCCTCTCATTTTAAAGCAACCTAAAGTTTCACATCGAATGTCACATCTAATCAAATACGCTTATATGGTACGATCCTTTACGTTTCTATAACGGGACAAGGGAACGACAATAATCACCGGACTTGTAGTCATATATACTACTCTGGGTACATGAATTGTATCAGAAATTATCAACATACAGCTAACTAAACCAAGGTTGTGCCTCACAAATCTCAAATATGAGCCCGAGAAGTATCATGGGATAGCACAGTGCGGTATCTGTTGAACGGTGATTGGATCAAGCATGGCCCATTTGTAAGGGAAAAAATTGAAGATTGACATCCAGTCAACGATTGGACTATATACAATGAGAGACCCTTGATCCCATCACCATTAACTGGAAATTCCACTGTGGTACTCCGTGATACTTCTTGGGCTCATATTTAAGACTTTAGATTTCTAAGAACATGCTTAATTGCAGTAGCTGTATCTAGCGTGACTAAATTGTGTACCAGTTACGAACTGAACGCGCACATTTAAATACAGTATAACAAGGTATAAATAACGTTACGTGAGCTAATCTAAGTAAATTCATTTCCAACTTAAAACAAACGCGGTAAGATCTGAGGCTTTGCCCCAATTGATATATTGCACCCGCGAGCAGATGGTGGAAAAATCCATTTGCACAGCTACCACATCGATGATTTGCCTCCATATGCTTAATCTTTGCCTCCAAATTTTATTAACGCGCTCATCCAGCTCCCTAAGAAATGATCTAGTTACGCTACTGAAAAGCTTTAACTGCTATGTAAGTTTGGAGTAACTGGGTGGGGCATATTTCCTTCTTAAAAATTTTAAGATGTACAAGGGTAAACAGCTGACCAAGGTGATTACTGTCACTTTCCAAATAAAATCAACGGATCGAAGGAAGCGTTCGTCTAGATAAAACAAAAAAGTATATGTAAGGAGACAGGTTTCAAAATTAAAAACATTACTGAGCCAAGTCTTTAATGCCCAAACCAGTAGATTCCAACCTTTTCATCCGGTTCTCAGCTTCGCAAATCGCTGTCTCTTCTGAAGAGTAAAATGACCATCTGGCATCAGCCAGGTTAAAATAATACGAAAGGGTTAGGAAACTTTCCAATTAAGTTGGTAGAACTGACGTTTCGAGCAAAGATCTTTCGTAGGAGTGAAACATAAAATTAGATAAAAACTAGGTTGTGTTTTCGTAAGGAAAAAAAAGTCATGCGACAAAAAGATAACTTATAGGATTAAAAAAACAATAACAGATTAATCAATCAGATGTAAATGATCCGTTGTTTATCTTTTGGTCATGTTTTTGTCACATAATGCTTTTCCCCATTAAAAACCATCATTTAAGCCTAATTTCCTCTAGGCGAAATTTCCCCGCCGTACTGCCTTTTTCTTGTTTCTCATTGGCTCTCGGAAGCCCAAGAGTGCCCGAAAGCCAATGAGAAACAAGAAAATGGCAGTACGATCCGAAAATCCGCCTGGTGGAAATTAGGTTTTGGTCTTTGTCATTTTACGTTTCTCTCCGACGAAGGGCCTTCGTTGGTTCTGCCCTAAACTGTCGGCAGTTTTCTAATTTAGTCATAACGAGTTTGGCCAATTTAGTCACAACGACACTTATGAATTGAGAAGCAATGATTGTAAACTGCTTGTTAAAAAACCTAGAACTAACTTCCTTAACTCATTTCCAGCAGCGTCGGACTTTTATAATTTTACTCTGGCTAACGCCAGACGATTTTACTCGTCAAGGGGAGAGGCACTGCCGGGGAAGGGATAAGGCCAGATTTTCGTATCGTGGGGCACAATCATGGAATAATCTTCCACATGAAATTATCGATAATTATGATAATCTTTCCATTCAGTCTTTCGAATTCTTGTTAAATAAACACTATCATAATTTGAATAATAATTTCTTGTGGTTTTTAAATGCTGGTAATTGTAGTTAATAATTATTTATTTTATGGAATAATGTAATTAAGTGTATTAGTTTTTATATATTAGCAACGGCCCTTTGGAAATCAGGCGACTGAAAAGCCAACGTATGTTAATTACAATAATAATAATAATAATAATAATAATAATAATAATAATAATAATAATAATAATAATAATAAATAAAGTAAGTCTGATGAAGCTGGGGAAGAGTTAAACGCCTAAAATTACTACACATAATATGTGCGCTTGGTCACGTGACAGAGGGCAAATTAAACGACTTTTTCGCCTTTAGAAATCTGCCATATTGGATTTACAGATCTGGGGCCGGTTGTATAACAAGGTGATTAACTTTAATCATGATTAGTGCTTAGTTTTAGCCAATCAGGAACAGAGGATAAGAATTTAACTACGTTTTAACCACCCGACTGCTGACTTAATCATGATTAAGAGTTTTATACAATTGGGCCCAGGTGGCCGACCATCAAACAGTGGTTCGAAAACAAGGCTCAGCTGTTGAATTGTTTTCCTGTGAGGTGGCAAGAATACCACGTCCAGATCTACTAATCTAGTTTCTTCCATAGATCGCAGTATCACGCAAATGTCAGCAATCTCCGAAAGAACCGTGCTTGGTTTTCTATAAAATAGCCCTGGCGGATTTCTAAGGGCAAAACAATTGAAAATGGCGCCCCCCAAAGTTGACCACTCCAGATTACTAGCAATGGATGGGAGCCCGCATTCTATGTCTAATAATTCTATCGTCAAACTATATACATATAATGGAGTTTTCCAAGCGAGTAATAAAGACCTACGACATTAACTCATGTATGACGCCAAAAAATGTCCCCACTCAAATTGTCGTACAACCAAGCTCTTGACACTTTATTGTCCACACACTCACCGAAGTAATTCTTAAGCAATATCAACGAAGCGATGTAGACTGCCAGGCTGAATATTTCCGCCGCGACCATCATCCAATGCCAAGTACGAATGGTCAAGGCAACCATTAGAAGTTCGGTAAGAATCAACGAGGTGAAAGTGATTGAAACAACATGGATAAACTCATCATCGAACAGAAGAATCCCGCCGAACATAATTATTCCACCTTGGTAAATACTGATAAGGATCCATATGAAGAATGTCTTGTACGACAACGAACGACCCTGGGTGCAACAAAATACATTGAGCATTAAACGTAGAGCTAATTTCAGTAAATATCCAACTTAAGTTACCTTATATTTTCTTCAAACCCGTGAATATGATTGGTCAAAAACTTCCCGAGACTTCTCGATTACTGCACTTTAAGTCTCTTTAGTAGAATACCTCATTTACTTTCAAAAGTTGTCGGCCTAACCACAACATTGATAGAAGTAAAGTGGGAAGACAATGTGAGTTCGTAAATGACCTCACAATTCAAACCCTCAACTGAGAACATCATGTTTCTTTGTGTAACACTCATCGAGGTACACTTCAATACTTGAATCGCAAGTGTTCGACATAAGAGGACATTTTAGTGGCGATTTTATGATATCATCCGTAGTGATACCAAGCTCTCATTTGTGCAATGTTCGTGCAAAAAAAGATCAAAAGATTCATACTGTACATGCATGCAATGGTACAGCAAAGAAGCAACGGACGAACTTTCTTTGTCTTGGCAGACATTCACCTACATTATTTGTTTCTAAGCCCATTAAAATAAAGCTCTTTGAATATAAGAGAGCCTGTGAGTATTGTTACAAAAAAATGCTGAATGTTTCAGAAAAACGTAATGGTCCTCTCATCTTGAGAGGGCTTAACGCAGCAAAGCCCTGTAAAATTGCAAAAACTTCCCAGCTGTCATCTCAGCGTTCTCATACCTTTGCCAAATCTTTATACAATTCTGGAAATCTAAGTGCAATTTCATCAGGTACATCTGCGTCTAGAACCAGGGAAAATACCGGAAACATTGTGTATATGGTGGAATACCTTAAACGAAAGACAACAGAGTCAGACAAAGGTAAGTGTAAAAATAAAGGTGTATTTATTCCAGATAACTCTATCAGCTACCTAAGCTGTTCTCCCTAGAGGTCCAGAATGGACCAACAACAGAATATACTTAACAACAGAATATACTTACCCAACCATAAGATAACCTTGATACAAGGAAACCGAAGCAAAGTAGAATATGCTGGAGAAAACAGCCTGAAAATTTAAAATATCGTAACATGATACATAATCTACGTGGACGATTCACTGCCGAATTCAGCACAGCAGTGTTCACAACAATCAACCATATAATTGTTCAAACCTTATAACAACCGAGATCAGGTTGTGCTACGCGTCAATAACTTACTGAAATCTAACTTATGTTAAGATTATAACTGGAAAGTCGACTTTGGTCAATGAATGGAGAAAAAGTGAGAACAAAAAGTGAAGTCAAAAGTCGCGGATATCGAAGCGTTCTTGGACGTCGGCTTCAGGTGCCTTCACGGTCATCAACGTCAAATTTACGTCCAAAAAACCGCGTAGGGGACTGAAATTGACCTTCCAAAAGATCTTTCTGTTCGACACTTTTGCCTTCACCTTTTCATTGGATGCCAAACTTCACTTTATTATTGAGTTCAGCTGTAGAGACCAAAGTAATTAATGATGCCTTTCAACGCATATGACATTTTGAATTTCTTAAAGTGTCCATATTTATACTGGATAACCCTATCAGCTTCCAAAGTTCTTCTCCTGTGAAGTACAGTAAGAGCCACCTCTCATGGGTCCAGTGTTACTACAGGAGGAAACCGAAGTGTTTAGAGTCCATGTGACCAAAGTAACTTTAACCAGACGACTGCATGGAGCCGGAATCTAGCTCTGGTCGCAGAGATGAGAGACAAGTAGGGCGAGATACACACTCAGCGAGAGACCCTAATTCCTATAACTATAAAAGTAGATAAATAAGGAGCCATCTAGGAATAAGATCTATAAAGTTACCTGCATAACGGATATGATGAGACCTCTGTGGATGACAAACTGACTTAATGCAGCAGATCTCTTGTAGCTAATAAAACAAATTACAATCATAAGTGACAGACAAAGTTCGCTTAAAGTGCTTCCAAAAGTTTTCCTAATAAATGCCAGAACTCAAAATTAAATCTTAACAATTGAGCATAAATATGTGGGAATGATAAACTACGTGAGATTAGTACATCTGAAAGACCAGCACACTTTTCTTTGTCATACCTATTTCGTCCATGCCAGACTAGCAATCTACCAAGATATTTAAATTGAGTGATAGAGAAATCAGCGGCGAGTGAAGCTTGTCGTCCTTCCTGTAAAAACGTTACAAGTGGAGAAGCAGCGTGGGATTGAGTTGTTGTAGTTGCGTTGAAAGTGGAAAGAGCATTGAGAATGTACATTTCCTCAAATTAATTACTATGTTTGGTTATGTTAAATTTACCTTCCCTTCGATTCCAACACCTACATTGGCAGATTGAATCATGCTAACGTCATTTCCTCCATCTCCTACAAAAATTGAGGACCCACATATATTAATGCACGCGCTCTCAATACACCGGTGACGAATCTAAGCTTTAGTAAAAAAAAAAATAAAATGAAAACTAATGCATCATAAAATCGGATAAGTTGCGTCACGTAATGTCGTGTCACATTGTGCCGTGATATCATGTCACGTGATGTCCCATTGTGACATGTGGTGTAGTATCATGTCATCTCACGTTCTACCGTGTGGTGTCACGTCATGTGCCACGTTGTGCGGTGCGGTTTCGTGTCATGTCATGCCATGTCACGTTGTGCCGTGTGTGACGTTATGGTCTTATCGTGTCATTTAAACGTACACATTACGCTACTAACCAATTGCGCAAGCGCGCTTTTTAGTGTATGTCTTTATGAGCTCCACGATTTCTGCCTTTTGCTGCGGAGAGCAACGACAACATACGACCGCTGGACAACGACACGCAAGTTCCATAAATTCCTGTTGGTAGTGCCTTAGGCAAGTCTACAAATGGAGAATCAATATTTAAGCAAAAACAGAAGAAGTTTTTATTGAACTAACCCATAAATTTGCGTTAAATTATCGAACAGAAACGCAGCTGTGGCAGTCCAAATCACAACACACAAATATAATTTACCTCTAATGAGTCCCCTTTGATAACCATTGCACATTCATTCTTTCTACGAAACGAATTGAGTTCTAAATGTGCCTCTGACCTGTCGTTTACCTGACAAAACACAAAGAAAATTCCAGAATGTTCAGGAAACAGTCTGCGTTCACAGGGCTCAAAATAACGGCCGGTCACCGGACAATGACCGGCCAAAAATGCCTGTTGACCGGTCACATTTGACGTCTTCCACAAAAATCATTATTCGGTTTTCTGTTCTGTTGAAATATTGTTAAAAAAAAGAGTATGTATTTCTTATCGAGAATGCAATCACTGTACGCCTTAAGAACGTCAATTAAAGTGTTCTAATTAGG
>JBAHVQ010000366.1:321229-332802 GCA_036872915.1 Nanipora kamurai | reverse complement strand
GAGCACTCTTTCATATATGATTTTACACACGATACTTGCTATCAACACGTTTGTATATATATATATATATATATATAAACCAAGAATGAGAACCAAGAAGGTTGTAGTGTTGGCTTGAGAATATAGAGCGCTCAATACCATACCAGTAGAGCGACTAAAGGAGGTGAAAATAGGCAAAATTTGCTGTGTTTCACGCGCTCAGGCGATCGTCAGGCAACTGACAGATCATTTAATTATTCACACAATTTACAGGTTCACCGAGCTGTTCCCATACAAGTTTTCCTGAGAACCGATATTACCGTAATCCCTCCCTCTAAGGGGAGCCTTGTTAAAGTATGTTTTACGTAAATACCTGTAAGAAAACTTGTCCACAGCGGGGCACATGTGTCGTGGTGAAGACGGGCACCCATAAAAGTTTCTGTCGTCCTCAGGTAACAGATCAACGTCGTGAAATATAAAACATTTGTAGTTATCGAATGTTTGTGACTCCTTGAATCCAATATTGAGGAGAATTGCTCGATTGAATATTGTGTTACCGGCCTAGAATAAAGAAATAAAAATCGTCGACTTAGTAAAGTAAATTAAAGTAAAGTGAATGTCTTTATTTATACTGAATAACCCTGTCAGGTAATTATGCTGTTCTCCAAAGTGAGAGCCATCCCTCATGGGTCCAGTGTTACTACAGCAGGAAACCGGAGTACCCAAAACAAACCATTGAAAAACGGTAGAGTCGTACTGTACGGCACCCTTCTCACATATGACCAAGGTAACTTTGGCCAGAATATTTCACGGAGTTGGAGTCGAACCTGGTCACAGAGGTGAGAAACACGTGCACTAGCACTATGCTACCAGTGCCCTCAAATTATGCTTGGACGTGTTTCGTCCACGGAACGAAACTTACGCGGTTTAGTTCATATGGGAGCTTGGTATATATCAGACGACTAGCGAACGTTCGTCAAGGTCGTCAAACTCTTCTGTTTTCATACCTGCTCGATGGTAAATATTCTGTAATCCAACAACTGTCTTTTCAGCATTGGATGCATATGGCGAAGGAATATCTTTAGTTGTTCATAACGATTGCGATATGGGATGATTATGGCCACCTAAATTAAATAAAGTCAACTCTAACAACAAAACACGAATAAGTCCGTTGCTATCGAGTTCATAAAATATACTTCCCCATAGCAATATTGAACAAACCTTAGTAGGCTGGGATTCTATATTGAAATAACCCACAGAGTTTAGCCATGAGGGATTTTGACCTAGAAGATTCCCCCCTGACTGTGCCGCTCGCCGCCCTAAAGGTTGCGAATTAAATATGGCATTTAACGTTTCAGAGCACATCCTCTTCTTCAGAACCTGAAGAAAGAGCTGTGTCTCGAAACGTTATTTTTAATAAAACGTAATTTTAACTGATGTTATACATACATATATACCAGTAAAACTTTTTGGAGGCGAGACAACCACACAGAACCCCTTTACAAGTGGACGGACTGCACTGACGGGGTTTATCCAGTCGGAATACATGAAGAAGGGGATTGGGGAAGGAAGAGAAGGAACGGAGAGACGGAAGGACGAAAAGAAAAGAACGAAGAAAAGGAAAAGAAAAGAAGGGAAGAAAAGGAAGGAAGGAAGAAAAGAAGGACGAAAGAAAGGAAGAAAATAAAGAAAAGAAGAATGAAAGAAAGGAAGGAAAGAAGAAAACAAGGAAGAAGTAAGGTGATTTAATACAGTAAATACAGTGTACATAAATAGATATAAGAATAGAAAAATCAGATGAATAAAGAAATGAGTAATCAGTGTATAATAAGTATATAGATAATTAAATAGCTAAATGGAATATTTCCACTAAGTTAATCTCAATCTTCATACATGTGGAACGACCGAACCAAGACGCAACAGTTAGTGGCAATCATCCTTGGTACACCCAGACGTTTCCATACATTTTTGTAGATACATTATATGTTGGTTACCTTTCTCTTTGGTAGGCAATGTTGTGGTTTCCAGGCACCTCCTTTTTCCACCCAACCACCATATGACAGCGAGAACGTCTTTTCCACTTCCTTTATGTTTGGTATGATATTCTTATCCACATATAAAGCTCCCACTGGTAGTTATCGAAAGAAAATGATTACTATGAGAAAGAAGTCGAGAACCACATAACTTTTACTATCCGGACAATAATAAATCCCCTAGTGCAACCCGCTCGTTCCTTTGCTTACCTAATTTATCCCCATTCAATGGACACATCATTTTTTTCTTCTTTACGGCGTTGGTAGGCGCTCTGTGCTTTCCCACGGCATTCGATGAAACATTTTTGACAACTCTACTTTGTACTTGACTTAAAGTGTCCAGTAAGGCGATTTTAGAGCCGTTCTGGTCGACTTTAGATCCATGCACTTCTTTTAAGCTTACTTTCCACTGACAAACAAATTTAATGACGTTCAACAGCAATCTTGATTCGTTACGTGACGTATAATAAACGACACATATGGTAAGTAATAGAAGAATCAAAGACTGAATGAAGAACTTTTTTCTTGAGATTTTTATCATTTTCGTAGAAAGAGTAACTAATTTCCCAGTAGCTTGACTTGTTCTTCCAATTACCTCCAGTTGTTAGTTGCTGTAAACTTTTGTCGGGTTATTCTTGCTATACAGAATTACAAAACGTCTTAGATGCATAAAGACATTAATTCATAGGAAGTGGGTGTATACTGTATATATTTCACCGACAAGTTTAAGGAGAGAGGTTTTAAACCCTTTTTAACCCTTTCCTGGCCGTGGACTTTCCCCTTAACGAGTAAATTGTCTGGCGTTAACCAGAGTAAAATACTAAAGTCTTCATAGGTCACAGAGGACCTATAGGGACAATAAGGAGTTAAGGCTGGTTTTGATATAACCGTAAGCGCAGTGCTGCGGTATCGTCTGAGACATCGCCTGCGACAGACGCGTACACAGTCTGCAGTGCCGTAAAACTACTGAAAAGTTGAACTAGATTCAAACAAACTATCGGCAACAGCCGCACACAAGCCGATAATTTGACTAGTGTGCGACTGTGTGTAAAGCTGTGTGCGGCTTTAGGGATAAGTCTGTCGCGTCGATGTCTCAGACGATGCGCGGGTTATATGGAAACCAGCCTTTTCTAGTACAAACCAACGAGGGACTAAATATCGTTCATTAGCACTTTGTTTTCTGTATGCGTGTTGAGATTTTCTCAATCGGAGAAAAAGCGTAAAAAACGAAACACTTTTCCTACCCGTGGAAAATCGACGTAGAAAATTCCGTTAGTCCGGCGAGGAATACTACCGACAACAGCTGGACAACGGAACTGATGTCTGTGTTATACATTGTTCTGGAGTGAAGAATTGTGGAAGACAGAGCCCTTGTTACTGAACTTTGGAAACAAATAAGCCGATGCACTGACAATTTGCATGAAGAGACGAATACATGCAAGATCTCTGTTCAAGTGGGATTAATCCTTTGGCTTTGGTGATCGTTACATCGGATATTGGGAACGAAAGAGAAATGAACGAACAAAGCAAAAACAAAGAGAGAACAAGACAAAAGAAATTTTACAGGTTAAAGGATTAAAAGAAAGGAAATGGAATTAGATCGAGAACGTGCGCAGCTGAGTAGATAAAAGGGCGAAAAATCCTAGGATGGGTCGACCTTTTCCAGCGGCTGATAATGGACTAGAAGATCAGAAATGAGATGACAGAGGACATCATTCGTTGGAGGCTGTTAGAAAAGAGGTTGGATAGTCGAGCCCTGACCGTAAGTTACTTGAGATTTTCCAACTTGCTTGATATAATGCTTTAACTATTCATAGCTTTAGCGATCAGTGATAGACATATTAGGGGCCTTTAAATCTACGCAATTCAAGTTACGACGATAGCCTAGCTTTTAGCGGTATTACAACACTTAGCTGTAGACGCGAAGAAGCATGTACGAAACTTTTTAACGAAATAGTCAACATTCCTGATCATAAGTTGGCGTATCTTTTGCCTTCTAAAAAGGAAACCAAGTACGAGCTGAGGCAATGCCGGGTTTTTACTGACTATATTACGAACACAAATAGATTTTCAAACACTTTTATTCCCTCGTCAGTTAAGGCTTTTAATATAGGAAATAGTAAATAGTTTAGAATTACATTAGTATGATTAAATTGTAAATAAATTAGAACAATTTAATTTATTAGATTATTACTTTCAAGTGTGTTTTGCACGCAATTCAGCTTTGTAGCTGCAATGTGTAAATTTTTTAACAAACGTTAAACAAACATTAACTTTAGTTCAGCCTGAATACAAATAAATACGTGTCACATTCACAGAGCGAAGCATTTTTAACTATCGATCCTATTCTAGGGTACCCTCCGACCAGAGCCTTCTTTCCCTCGCTCAGATAAGGAGAGAAAAGTAGACTCTGCTTTGTTCTGTGTTTGACTTCCACTGAACGTGCGCTGTCGGTTGCTTAGCTACAATCTCGTGCCCAGTCCAAACACAGTTTAAACATATGGAGGGTTCACATCGGTTTACCTTTAAAATAAAGTCGGACACGTAAAAACCCGGTTTTACGGATTTCCCTGGTCCGAAAATTTGGACGAGGTCAAACACAAATACAACAGAGCCTACTTTTCTCCCCCTTTCTGGGCGAGGGAAAAGAAGGCTTTGAACGCAGGGTAATTCTAGGGACGGAAGAACGGACAGACAGAAAGACGGTCAGGTACATTGGTATGCAAACAGACAGGCTGACAGATAGATAGGCAGATAGACAGAAAAGGGAACAACCAAGGAACAGACGCGGAAGACAGCCTAACCAGCAGACATCGGAGAAATAAATGCGGCGCAGACTAACAAATTCGTAAGTAATTTACCTCAAAATCCTGATATTGTTCCTCCGAAAGAACTTTCCTTGATACCACGAGTGTCCTCAACCCTTCACGAGCCATGTTACCGCACTAGAAGTGAAACAAAAACTCTTGTGATGAATATAAGAGTCCAGCATAAAATACGGAGGAAAGGCATGATTAAAACCGCAAGGATATACGTGCAATATTTATTAAATTCTAGCGTTTCGTTGCCAAACTTGCAACATTTGTCGCTATATAATCATCGTACTCTGATCATTGTAATTTAATCTCTGAAGATGTTGTATGTTTGTACATTGTATATATATATATATATATATCCTTGCTGTTTAATCATGCCTTTCCTCCGTATTTTATGCTGGCTCTTATATTCATCACTAGACTACGTTTCCCGCCTCATGAATCTATTGCTAATGTTCTGAAGAAACAAAAACTCGATTACATTGCAGACCAGTTCTATTTCAGAATCATCCTCAAGGTAATACGAAACGTTTAAACGAAACGATTATCGATTAACGATTATGAAACGGTTATCGTTTCATATTGCAGACTAGTATTTCCCAACTTATATTCTAATGGAAAATATAAACTTACCTCCTCCTCGAGCCAATCATTATATTGCACAATATTTGCCATCACAACGTCAGCCCCTTTCAAATAAAATGTGATCTCTCCCATATTTTGATCCTGCAATGGATATCATCTCACATAAACTACACGAACGAAATATTACTCAAAAAACCGCAGCGAAGGAGGGATACTTGACGCTTGACCATTTCTACTGGGGTTTCGCGGGGAAGAAAAAAGTGGGTAAGGTAGGCTGAAAAATGGATGTGGCCTACACTAATTACCGCTACACGGTTACCAGGTTTCGTCTGTACTGGAACCACCAGTAAATTCAGTGCTGTTGTAAGTTACCAAATTCTAAGACACCAAAGCATTTCTAAGCGATAGAGCACAGCACCCGAGTTTACACAGAGATGTAAAAGCACGTGGGAGGTTTGTCAGTACAAAAGACAAGCGTAGAGAAGAACAAAACCTAGCCGAATTATCTTCAGCTTTTTAATTGTTCTTTGTAGTCATTGTAAATCAATGTAAACACGACGAAATGTGTTTTATCGCTGTTATAAAATGTTATTCATAAATTCGTTTTAAAGCAGTATACTTTAAATCAATGCAAGGATGTTGAGTGCGACATCACCGAGACAGAAAGAGGTTATTCCGCTGGCCTCGCGATGAATTTGCGGTAATAATTTAACAACTTTATTGATACTTCGGTAATTCTAATCCAATACCCTAACTCTGGCGTCAATTTTAAGTCTAGCTCTAACTCCAGATCGGTGTTAAATCAAAAGATTATTTCAAATCTTTTGACGACTATTTTCCTCACGATTTCCCGTGAAGAATAATGTAAAGTAGTTCGCAAAAGCATAATAAAAAACCCTTACGCGAACAATGATCCCCATCCTCTTAGACTCGGACGTAAATGGGAAAATTTGTAAAATCTGGTAGACCAGAATTTGTCCATGTGGTGACCGAAGGGTCATTGATGTCAGATCTCGACGGATCAAACTCAGGCCAACCGTCTCAGTCCACTTCACCAGGGCCACCTACAAACAACGAACATCACATCATTCAAAATGCCTCAAGTGGTTCTAAAAGACAAAATGTCTTAAGACAAAGAGCAATTGGAGCTTCTACCTACCTCTTTCCTGGCAGCATCAGTCTGGACTAGGGATGTCCAGCTCCCATAGTTTAGGTTTTCGAATATTCTGTTCGATTTTTCTCCGAATATTCAAATATTCAGCGAATAGGGGCGTGATCAAGAATAACGGAGGTTTCAAGTATTACGTGAAATAGTTTGCACGTGGTGTAACATGGGAGTAGTTTTTTTCGTCTGGTGGCGTAATTTAGTGATTTCACAGTGCCGTCGAGAAAAATAGGAAAAAACTCACCAATTTCCATCATATCTGCCATTCAGTGTAAGCCCTAACTGGAATATTTTAAACATTGTACATGCAGAAAACGTTTTGTCGCTTGGCGACGAAATCTGATGACGTCACCGTAACGTCAAACAAAAAGACAAAAATTGTCGATGTTTTGTAGAGTCAAACTGGACAACACTTTCTACTCACATGTGAACAATAGTCACAGAGGAGAGACATACACGCACAACCAATGTGCTAACAGCACTCCTATGGACTCATAGTATGGATTCTTATTCGTGTTTTGCTTTGGTTGTATGTTTTTTTAACAAAACGTACCTCGTCCGGACTGGAAGCTTGGTAAGTGATATCTTCATTAGTTTCTTCGACTTGACCTCCCATTTCCATCTTATCAACATCATCTTCCACGGCAGTGTTATCTACCGACTCTCCATTATTGCCATTGTCTTTCTTTCGCACTGGTGTGACGTTATGACACAACGCCAAAGCTTTCACGGCCTCGTGTACACGAGTAACAACTGTGCGACGAACCTAAGTAATAAGACATGAGAAGTTATCATAATTTATTTGTGAGAATCATCAGCAAGTTAATATGAAGAGAATAATTTTATCACTAATCTACACTGGGAAAATCAAGTTAAAAAATTGAGTAGACTCGAGCGGGATTGGAACTCGCATCATCGGAAGACGCAAGTTTGTGAAATTGCAGAACGAGAACGGTGTTGGAATTACTCTTCAGACTAAAAGCTATCCATTCTCTTTGTCTTCATGCAAATTCTGTTGTGTGAAGGACGTTCTCTTCAAAGTTCCCGTTGTGTTCGCTTCAGGTCCCTAATGCCTCAAGCGTTACTGAAGAATTCTTTTATGAAATTCAGTGACAATAAAAATACAACTACAGCTTCTTTACAAGTGGAAGAATGAAAGTATGACATTCGAAATTTTGTTAAATGTCTTTTTGAGACGAATAAAAACACTGTGATTGGTAGTAAAACATTTTGGCCAAACAAAACATTTGAGTGAAATGGTATTTCAATAAAACTGAAAAATACTCAGTCTACATAAAACAAAAACCCGATTTAATGTGCTAAGAAGCGATCTCACCTTTGACTGACTATGCTTCTTTGATATCAACGCCGCGGAAGTTGCCATTGATGTGCGCAAATGAGTAATCACCTGAAGGAAAGAACGAAGGTTTGTTAATGAGAGACGAATTTTCTCCAAAATACCGTAGATTTACGAGATATTTTATACCGGGAGTTTTCCTAAGATGTCAAAAAGGATTTAATACCGACGGAATATTTTGGCATTACACTCAGTCACATGAAATGATATTGGAATTTGGTGAACGAAATTTTCTGGTGTCAGAATGATACATTTTGGTTACATTATAATATACGAAATCGAAGGTTAAATGGGTTAAACTATATTATAGGAAATTTTCGAAGGTCAGAATGATATATTTTTATTATACACTCGAAAATTACATTTCAATATCATTTCATCTTACTGAGTGTAAATGTCAAAATACTCCTTGAATATTCATTTCACCGGCATTCTCACCGATATATATACAGAATTCGTGACCACACTCGCGGCAACGGCCTTCGTAGCTCAGTTGGCAGAATATTACACTAGATTCGCAGGGTCGCGGGTTCGATTCCCAGCTGGAAGCCCAAGAGTTGCAATTTTTCGCAACTGGTCCCGGTTGGGTCTCAGCGTAGATCATTCTAACACTGGAAAATTTCCTTTAATAATGACGGTCGTTTTAGAGAGGAGTCACACAAAGAGAGTTGATTGTTCTCAAACAGCACACCTTCCAATCTGCTCCCACGACGTATCCACAACTAGTTCAGTAACTTGTTTTTTAAAATCCTACCTCATCCATAGAATCAGTTCCAAATGACACAGTACCCAGGTGAAGCCTTTTGAATACCTGCGTTGTAAAGTAGATAGGGTTTAAATTAATCCATTTGTATTTCTACAGCGAACGCCGAGATATCAGTTCTTCACGATCTCGGCAAGATCTTCATAATTAATCGGCTAAATTGCCAAAGATTGACAGTCTGGGGTGAAGTGTTGTTAGGAGGCAAGGAACGTGAATTTTGTGGTTACAATCTCAAGAAACATTTCATGGTTAAAAAAAACCCCAACAAAATGGCCTATTAACACTAGTCAGAAGGTCGAGTGAAGTATCGGTATAGTCAAACACCAGCAGTATGGGTGGGTGCAATATTGTGGGAACGCTGAACATCTAACTTTTGCCCTAATTGAAACTTTTCGTGTCAAACGAATTTCGCATTTCACACTCAATGTTATCGACTAAGAATTTCGGTCTTCGTCACTCGTTTATGCTGAAGAAACTCTGCTCGTTTGCAGTCTCTGCTCGGGCACGTCTCTCCATGCCTACGCTTTTGCTAATAAAATATTCAGCTAATTCAGTTACGGTTGTCCCGTAGAAATCTAAAATCTAAAACAGGAGCTCAAAAAGTATCATGGGATAGCACAATGTGCACGTGATTTCCGGTTAACGGTAGTTGGGTCAAGCATGTTCAATTGCCATATTGTTATATAGTCTAACGTGGTGATTGGGTGCCAATGTTCTATTTCTTCTCTTATGTACAGAACATCCTTGACCCAACATCCTTGACCCAACACCTGTTAAACGACAACCGCACCGGGCTGACCATGATACATCACGGTCTCACCTTTTAGATTTGTAAGGGACAACCATTACTGAATTAGCTATAACTGCAGAAATAGCAAAATAAATTTATTCAATGGAAATTTCCGAATTCTTTTTAACCATTCATTCAACTGTCCATTTATTCAGTCGTTAGTTCGCTGATTGCCCTCGCCTCGTTCGCTCGTCCGTCTGCCCGTCCGTCCATTAGCTCGTCCGTCTTCCCGTCCATCCGTCCATTTCCTCGTCCGTCTGCCCGTCTGTCCATTAGCTCATCCGTCTGCCCGTCCGTCCATTTGCTTAATTGTCCTTTGCCTGTTTATTTGTTCGTCAATTTTATTTTTGGGGAAGAGACGATAGGACGTTAAGCCTTAATCCGTTAAAGCAATCTGAACGAGCTAAAAATGACAATATCCTACCATTTCATTTTGAGTTAGCGTCCCGGTTTTATCCGTCAAAAGGTAGCCAACTCGCCCCAGTTCCTCAGGAATGGTACTGCTACGCACCATGGTACCAGGCATCTCTTTATCGCGCGATATCATCCAGGAGTACACCACTTTACCCAAGTCAAGACTAATTCGCAAACTAAAGAGACACCGAAAATAATACTACGTAACGAACAAGGCACAATAAAATGATACATCACTTGGGTGGTCACAAATAAATGTATCAACAAAATGGACAAATTCCCTTGCCCTTTTGAAACAAGCACAGAGACAAAGATTTACGTTTCGAGTCTCCAAACAAAGTGAGACACGTATTACATTCTAATGAAAGGGTTTCTTGCAACACGTTTTCAAGAGTTGAAAAATATATTAAAACCTCGTAGATTTGTCGAGCAACTATTTTCTCACCGAAGTCAAAAATTGGTTGGAGAGCTTTCAGCAGTTGGCGTTCAAGTTCATCTACTGCTGAATAATGTGAGCTCTGTGGATATTCTGATGATATTTGAGCTTTACGAGCTTTCTCACATCGTCATACAATCTCTTAACCACACCTTCACTACTACAGTAGCCTACCTTAAAGGAATTATGTAGGAGAAAAGCAAAACGAATCTAAAGAAGTAACGATACCACGGGCCGTCAAAACCCTGAAACGAGGAGAGCGTACATTAAACGTCATAAGTAAGACGGAAACGTTGATGGTTTGTTAGTTTTTGCTTGAGGAAGACAAAAATACATTGCGGCCGTATACAAAAACAACTAAGGTTGTGCTTAACAGTCTTTTAAAAGTTGAAGGACTCAAGTTTGACCCTCAAGTTGTGAGTAATTTCTGAAGACGGTGAAATGTGTGTTAGGATGAAGCATCTTTTTGGCAACCAAAAGCTACTAAGGAAAGCGAACCACACGTTGCTATGGCAACAGTGACACTCCAAAAATGGCTCAAAGGCTAACGACCACCGTCAACACAAAACGAATTTTCTCTACCTGATCCATAAAGTCAACCGACAAGACCTTATTTTTACTTCCTTAACCTTACAAAACAAAAAGGTTTCCCTTTTATTTGGTGTCCCTCAACTACTTGTGTCTTCAGAGCGAGGTTAGTGTGCCTATTGGGTAATTCAGGACCGAACACCCACGCACGCATCCACGATCAATGGCCAGCCAACGAGAGACATTGGAATGATCTCAACATATCACGAGAAAAGGTAATATTACATGGGACGACTATCTGAAGACTATTTTTAACCCAGCAAATATTTCACAAAATTTGACTCACCTAATACGAAATTTCGATGGGGCAAGAAGTAGGGGTTTAAAATCATTGCATATATCATCACCTTAATGGATGTTTAATTTCCTTTAGCTTATGACTCACCTTCAAAGACACCATAACAACGGAAAGAACCATGGTTGCCACAAATAACACTTTTGTAAGATTGTTTAATTCGATGTCAATTAAACCAACCTAGAAACACCGTCATTGTACAATACATGTCAGCTACACAGGGAATTTGTAAGAACCCTTCAAAAACTCATTCCACATTCAACAGGCCAATAACAACGGCAAGCAGACAACTTAAGAAAATACAAAATAAAACAAATTCCGAAAATAGACATCTTGTGTTCTTGATATTCAA
>JBAHVQ010000366.1:289811-321129 GCA_036872915.1 Nanipora kamurai | reverse complement strand
TGATAACTTTAGTTAAGACTTTCCAGGATAAAACCTTTCTATACTTATATATGATATATGAATAGAAAACTTTAAACATTCTTCTCCACATTAGTAGTATTTCATCCTCAAAGTATTCACTAATCCTGGATTAAGCTAATCGTCCTTTGAACAACCAGGCCCTGGTTCACTATTGTTAGTGGTAAAATAATTACATGGGTACTTTGAAAGATACCTTTCTTCGTCACTTTTTTAAAATTTTGAGAGTTGACTTCTTTGTCCCTCAGGAACCGCACAAAATCATCCAAGGCTTCTCTGCACATTGTCACTGCTAAAACAAACGCCTAAGCAAAAAAAAAAAAAAAACCCAACAAAAAACAGTAATATACAATAACAATTGAGTGACTGAATGTTAAGAAACAAGCGATTGACTGTGTGTCATAAAGCGTCCTCACACGACGAATGAAGAGCTCGCAAACACAAGTTGGTAAACTGTAAAAAGTTGAAAAACTCGTCTTTTCACACTAAATATATTCGTCTACAATATTCGTTTACGATATATTGTACCGTGAAAATTGAGGAAGCGTGGTCAATATTATACAAACAATGCAACACGTTCTCTGACTAAAGAATTTATTCTTACGAGCTTTCGCTGCTGTTTCTTCTACGTTTAGCCGTTGAAGGTTGTAGTCTGGCAACCGAAAGCGTGTAGGAATTAAGGTTACATTTTTTGTTGCTCGTGATCTCCGACGTAGTGAGGCAAAAAATAAAACATCAGATCTTCTTTTAGCAAATATTGTTACGTGATTCTGTTGTGTTTAAATATTGTTACGCGATTTTGTTGGTTTAATGTGAATTTATCATTTCATATTCTGTTGTGTCTATGGCTATTTTTAACATTCTGTGCCGGGCTTTGACCTTTTTTTTTTCCAAATCACGATTTCCGCCTAGTCAGTCATTGAATGGTAGGCATGTTGTTGTAGCCAGAATACTTACAAGTGGTCCCCAATAAGTGTATAGATAACCAATTCTCAATTCTGGGATAAACTGAGATATTGCAACCAATAAAAAATACAGATTAAGGAAAAACTTGAATTGATGAAACAGCACCTTGCGAAGTAAAACAAAGAAGAAATAAGCCACACTGAATCTTAGAGGATCTTCCAGGATATTAATACAAAGTGGAGACTCGAGCAGACAGTAAATTCACTTGCAATTTGACAGTTCTGTTCTTGGTTTATAAGTAAGAAGACAACCACAACCATAACAACAACAACAAAAACAGCAAAAACAACAATGACAAATACATTGAACAAAAACAACATAAACTTACCATGATCAACTGCAGCAACCATGACAACCACAACAACAACAGCAACCCCTTACAAAAAGTTCATATGCCATTTCGCATACGACTCAAACTTTCATATGTGAAAACGTTCCAATTCCACACATGAAATGAAAATTTCATATGTGAAATTCATTTTCACATGTGAAATGAAAATTTTACATGTGAAATATGTGAAAGTTTCATCCGTGAAATTATGGACCACATGTGAATCGGGCGTTTCATATTCCAATTTCATAAGTGAAATGAGAATTTCGTGTGCGAAAACATTCCAATTCCACGTGTTTTTCACATGTGAAATAATACGTAAAATTTTTCTAAGGGACAGTAGCTAATGTAGAGAAAGGGTTAAGTGACTACGGTATCTTGGTAAACCTTCTTACATTCAAGAAGCATAAATTTTAACATTACATGTATTGGCTACTGGTAGATGATATTAATGTTGGGATTGCCTTTTGTTATCAAAGAGCTAACAATGTTAATAACAACATCAGTAGCAACATCAGTAACAACATTGATAACAAATTAAACATTTAAACAAAAGCAATATTAAACAATGATAAAAATAAAAACATAAACAGCAACTGCAAAGATATAAGCAATGGCAAAATCAAGGACATACAAACTCCTTTCAAAAGAAAACACATTGGGAAGAAGCTTACCAAGGGTATAAATGTTAAGATACTATACTTCTGATTTCGAATAACATTTACAGCAAAGTCCTG
This sequence comes from Nanipora kamurai, assembly GCA_036872915.1. Taxonomy (NCBI): domain Eukaryota; kingdom Metazoa; phylum Cnidaria; class Anthozoa; order Scleralcyonacea; family Helioporidae; genus Nanipora; species Nanipora kamurai. Next base: position 319,077 of record JBAHVQ010000366.1, on the reverse strand, counting down.
ATATAGTCCCTAAGTAAATTATACAGAACAAATAAATTAATTAATTAATAAATTAATAAATAAATAAATGGAAAGTTGAAATAGATGGAGGGATGGAATATGATGTGAGGGATGGAATATGATGTGAGGGAGGGAAAGAAGGAGGAAGGAATGGACACAGTAGAGTAGATGAATGAATGATGAGAAGGATTAACAGACAGATGAAAGGAATCTGGATGGGTGGATGGATGGTTGAATAAATGGATGGATGGATGGATGGATGGATGGAAGGATGGATGGATGGAGGGAGGGATGGGTGGGTGGGTGGGTGGGTGGATGGAAGGATAGATTGATTGATGGATGGATGGATGGATGGATGAGTGGATAGGTGAATGATAGATGGGTGGGTGAATAGATAGGTGGATGGATGGGTGGATGGATGGAAGGATGAATATATAGAGGGGTTGTACATGGTTGGATTGTTAAAGGGGTGTGTGGGTGGGTAGATGAATAGAAGGGTGGGTGGGTGGATATTGTGTGGATTAGTGGATGGATGGATAGGAGAATGAAGGAATACAGTGATGGGGGGATGAATGAGTTAGGGGATGAAGGGGTGGGTGGATGAGTGGGTACATGGGTACATGTAGTTGGGTAGGTGGATGGGTGGCTAAGCAAATGGCTGGGTTTGGGCAGGTAAGGAAGCAGATCAATGGGTGGACATGAAGAAAAACATATAAAGAATAAAGAAATAAAATGGGAAATAAAACACATGTTCTGAATTAAAGCTTTAAAATGACAAAGGAATAGTTTATTATCATTTTACATTTAATAAAATTTTACATTTGATAACCAATTGTACACAAAATTTATTTGAAAAATTTTAAACAACATTCTTTGTGTGTATAAATTGTTAATCCATTAACCCTCAAGTTGGCCAAGACATTTTTCCATCTGGAGTCAATTGTTCAATGCCGGGGTAGTTATTGGACAGATAATTTTCAGTGAGAGACCAGCACAATGCAAGCACTGGACAATTGAACATAAATTATTTAATCAATCAAATATCTAGCTACTAAATAACTCCCTGATTGGTGGATAAAACTGCCATTTAGTTGTGATAATGCAAGCATGAATTATCACTCATATATCCCAAGGACTTATCCACTGGATAACTAAACCTATCCTAAACCTGGTTTTGAACAACTGACTCCGGAAGTACAGTATATATATACAGATTGCATTTACTTAAGGAAGCTTAGGCATTTTCCAGTGAACAGTATACTGTAGTTGTTACACTCATATGAAAATAAGGTATATCAGAGGGGAAATCAGATCCAATCATAATTGGAATCTGTAAACAGGCCTTAGCATCAGTTATATTGATAATGAATCCAGTTGTATATTAAAAACCTGCATTTTAGGATTCCTATATGTATATACATAACACAATGTGTTCAGCTACAGTAGCCTCATATTTGCACATTAGGTCTTGCAATGTGGGGGGGCTTCTATTCATGACAATAACAGCACTTGATGCTCCTATGGCATAAAAGGTTACACTAGTTGCAGAAATAAACAGGTTATCATCACTAAACACTCCTTTTTTTTGTTAGAATATTAAAATCATGAAAGTTTGTATAGGACCATTTTTTTAGGACCATTTTTTAGGACCAAAACAGCAAAACTTCATTATCAAAGAATATCTAGTATCATTAGCTATAGCTTTATGAATGGTAAATAGACTCAACTTTCATGTAATTAAGTCAAAATTACAACAAAACATATCTTTCAATTTCTTACAGCCTTTCCAATATGAACAGTCCTGGGTTTTGGATCACCAGTTCCAGTCAAATTGGCAATGCATCTGAAAATAATTATATAATTATTATACACTAGTACTGTTAGAACTACTATGTAAGTGCAATTACCTGAAATACTCTAACAGAATTCTGGACTAATAACAGGATCTCAACATTTTAATATAAACATTAGTTAAAATATTTATATACATATTTTATTATTATGCAGTAATACTAATTAGTATCATGGATTCTACACTGGTATCTTCTTGAACTGGATATGTTAACCTTTAAAAGGGACCAGTTCCACAGAGACAATACCAGCAGGGTAGAGTGCTTTATTAAAACTTTTCTGGAAGGGAGATCTCCCTTGGCACATATATAATTGTCCAGCATTATGGTCTGAGAAGAGTAGTCCTTTTTGGATATGTAGTGGTCTTCCCTTGATGAGTGAAATCATCAGGAATAACATGTAGTAACAGCAAAATATTAAAATTTCAACATGGTGTGGAAAGAGAAGATAAAAAATTTTATTCTAGCCAACACCAGACAATTTTCCTCACCAAAGGAAGAATACTGAGTCACCTAGGGACTAAACAGTCTATGCTGAGTATGTCCTAACCCTCAAAGAAACTGAAGGTATCCATGTAAGTGTATGAACTTTGGAATATGCATAAACCTATACCCAGACATATAGCACAACAATGCAAATAATTGTAAGCAACATTGCAGGAAATCCTGAATGGTATACTCAAGGAGAATATTTCAAGTTCAAAAAATCTAAAAAAAGAAATTGGTGCAGTAGTACTGTATACTGTTAGTAATAGTTTAAGACCAACCCCAAACCTATCCTCACTTGCATCTTTTCTTCAACCCTTTTGCTTCCAGATTTTTCAAAAGAAATTATAATTTATTTGATCTCCTCAAAATTCTTTTGAAGATCTATTGAAATCTGCTTAATATGTCTCCGATTTGTATACATTAAATTTTCTTTACATACGCGCTTGAAAGCTAAAGGGTTATTGCTTCCCCAAAATGTAATCCTAATGCTGCTTGCAGACTTCAAATATCATCCTCGTCTATGTTACATCTGCAACATTGCGTGGAATGCAGGAGATTCGTATTTTGATTCATTCAATCATGCAATAAACGAATCCATGCAGAAATCCAGAATACGTAATTTATCCACCAGAGCGAGACTGTTCACAAAGCACATCGAATAGTCGGACAACTTAAAATGTGGGTAGCTGAATTACTTTTCCACCTAATAATCGAACTTTTTATCGAATTTACACTTTATTTCAACAGTTAGAATGCCAATGTAACAATGTTAAGTCGACTGTTTCCAGTTGTTTACAAACCTTTGACACCACCACCTCCAACCATAACAGACGAACCACCGGGCCCTGCGATAGGCATAGTCCCGTTTTCTCCCTTCTTCGTCGTCTCGGTAGTCATCCGTTTCTGTTGAGTAATTCCCGTCCGTAGAATACATTTCATCTTCCTCGTTATCTTCCTCGATTGAAGAGTCGTCGTCTCCAACAACTTTGTACTTTCCGTTCCGTTTCTTCCACTTCTTAAGCGGTTTCAGCGGAATGTCCTCGAATGAAACCATCATTTCGTTATTGCTGCAAAGCTATTTTTGCTTCTTCTAAATCAATATCTCAAAAACAATATCGTTAATCTTCCCTTGAGTTTTTTCAGAACACTCGCCATTTTTAGTTTTTTGTTTTAGATTGCGGGCTCATGTTCTGAATTAATTAGTACAATTTCCCAACAATTGCAAATTGCAAGTTGAGGGTTCCTCGTTATTACAGTACATCATAAACATCTTGATTTCAACTTGAAATTTTTGTATGTTTATTTTCCCACAAGTTAGGAAACAAGTTAGTTAGTTAACTACCACTATTTCTGTGGTAGTTAATTTTTTTTAGGAAATTAATTACCACAGAAATAGTGGTACTTAATTTCCAAATTCTAAATACCAAACTGCCCTAGTTACGCGTCCAATGACAAAAAGAAAACACTTGAAAAACAAAGTAGGATTTTCTGTTCGTGTTACAAAAGTTTTTTGTTGTCTTCACTCTTTCAAACGAGTTTTTCTTGAGCCTTCATGAGAGGAGGGCAGGATGAAGATAGCCAATTGCAATTAGAAACTACCAGCTTGTAGAACAGACAAGACATACATACTATATTTATTTCAATAAACATTCAAAGACGAACGGAAACTGCTCAGACGATTTTCTTGGATGAGAATTATGTAATCGATACGTCAGTGTAATCCCACCAAGGGGGTTGGAGGTTAGATTTGAATTGACCCATGCCTACTCCACGTCAAAATACATTCACCAAATTAAATATGGTACACTGTGGTACAGTATTGTTCAGGTTAGTGTAGTCTTGAGAAAGATTGCTGGAGTTGGAAGTGACTGACGTTCAGCTTGAAGGCCTCGGCAGCGGTCATCTTCAGAGTCAAGGGAAGGGTAATGACTTCAAGCAAGAGTAGTGACAACCGCTAAGGCCGTCAATCACTTCCACTACTAACAGTCTTTCTAAAGACCACACTAACGAGGACGATCAACTTTCACAAACATGTTCATGCCATTTACTTTATTGTTAATTTAAGGGGATTCGTTAAGCATGTTGAGACTAGAGGGAGCATGCAGAGCACATGTCGATGGTAAACTAGTACAATAAGTAACCTTTGCTTCACCATCTGAGCCCGTGTAGCTTGATAAAATTATGGTATACTCAGGTCTTGATTAATACTACACTATGGCCTGTCAGGCGTGCATGGAGGAAGACCTCCTCAATCACAGCTTTCAGTCCTCGAAGGCCACGAGAAGCCAAACCCTTTCGAGGATATTTCTGATTCCAACTTTGATGATGCGATGAACAAACGTCTTATGACCGAGGATATCGGGAAAGAAATTAATATTGGTTAGAAATTACGCAAACTTTAACGTTCGTTGCTTTTGAAAACTATTGATCTGGAAATAAACGGCCCTTTCATAAAAGTTTCCGTTGAGAGCTTAGGATTTTTTAATAGAATTTGGATAAATGATGGATAACTTATTATTTTCAAGTTTGTTTGGGGGACACTAGAGGCGCTGTTATTTGATTCATGTCATTGGCGTCGAATGGTAATCTTTACTCTCGGCACTAAGAACAAGATATTATTAATTTCCCCTTTGAATTTATACTATATATAGAAACAGAATGCGTCTAATCATTTCAAATTTTTTTTTAAATAAAAATGTTTAGACGGTGACTTATGTGTACGTCACCAGCATGTCACATGTCAAAATCAGTGCCAAATTTACCACAAGTCAGGCTTCAAATTTAAAATTGAATACGTTGTGACGTTCTATATCAAGCAACATGGATAAAGACGATTTGGATGGAGTCTTGGTCGTAAGTTCTTCAATGGATCAAAGTCTACTCCTTCGTGTAGTTTCATCTTTAACGCTTCCAGATGGACTGTGAAGACTAGAAAAGCATGAACGGAACTTATTCATATACTGACAGAGTAGCTAATGGGCATTTTCTTATATTTGGTCTGGTTGTCTTTTTGGAGAAGCCTCTCTTCGTAATTGAGGCACCAAAATAACTCCGGAAATTTAAATATGATTCCTGTCAGCCACGGAGTCAGGTTAACATTTTAGCGATTTCGAACATCGAAGTCTTTCAGCGTGGTTAAGACTTTTGAATAACTTTTCGACAAAGATAACGCAAAGATACAAAGATCACCTGATGCATATTCAACACACTCAGATGCCACACACTCATTGCATGGAAATCAAGACAAATTAATTCCACAGGATTTAATCAAATCAAAGGTTGTCCTCATATACTCCATACCATATTCACATCCATAGTTAACCTTAAACTACATTCAGCGCATTCAAAATTGCATTATCATCGCCAGAATGTCTCAATAGTTCATTGCTGAACATCTAAATTTTGAAAAATCTTGGAAAGTATGTCAGCGCACAAAATTTTCCGCTATGACGACATTTCCGTCCATTTTATTTTGCTTGGCAACTAAGGTTTTGCGAATGATGGGAATTGTTGGAGAAGATTAGAATGGTACGTCCTTCCTAATTTAGACTTCGTTATAAGCCCATGTCATTTTTTTGTACACGCGATGGAGATATCAAAAAATATATGCTTAATGTTTCGAATCGCTGCTTTCGTGAATGAATGACATAACAAGATATAAATACTGACAATTGACGTCACCATCTGATGGGGTTATAACATTACGACACAACAGAGATGGTACTTTTTATGGAATCGATATTACTCAGAATCAGCTAAACCACATTCTTACCAGGAAACGGTCATCAGTAGTGTTCAAACAAGGTAAATTCTTGACAACCTTTATTTTTGTTTCTGTTTCAGCACAGAATGAGATTACAGGGAAGGAAAGCATGAATCTGAATGTATGGATCTACCTACGCCATTATTTAAGCAGTTATTAATAAAGAAGATCCTACTGAGGATATTATACATATATTTACATCAATGTGTTGAACAGCATTGATATTTCGTAAGATTTTTTATAGGTATTAAAACTCATAATGAACAAAGAACTGGCGTCCTTTGCCACTGCCGGAGATTCACGTAAATGTATATATATACATATATATTATATATATAGAGAGAGAGAGAGAGAGAGAGAGGGAGAGAGAGAGAGAGAGAGGTATAAGATCAGACTTTGATTGTTTTACTCTTGCTAACGTGGCGCCAAACGATTTTCTAAACTTATATGAAAGGAGATGCTCTGCCCAGGAAAGGTGAAGTTTATGTCGAAAGCCTTCAATGTTCTATTTGACTTTGTTCAGCATTTTTTAATTCAGTTTAAGTTTAACGTATTAGGCTGCTGTCTTGAGTCTTGTTGAATAAAGTTGAATGTACTTTCACGGACGTTGAAAGATCGTTAACCGTTTACTACCCATCATGTGAAGAGGTCTCCGATCCCCTTGACGAGTAAAAACCATCTGGCGTTAGACAGAGCAAAATTAAAAATTAACTAATGTTGCCGAACGACAGCAACGAGAATAAAAGGATTAACCACGGACGGCAAAAGAATATATGGGTAAGTAAATGATCAGTTGGTATATCTTTGATTCGGCGACAAGAAAGATACCTTTTTTTTCATTTTATATCAGTCATTATCAACTAGTTGGTACATTCGTTAGAAATGCTCCTTCAGAAAGTCTAAGCCACTTGCACACTCCAGGGTATACGTGGAATATGCAAGTTAAACTGATTCGATCACGTACAATTTTAACGAAGCATGTTTAGACTAATTCAACCCTATTTGAGGTAGTATTGCGAGGCCTTATCAGATAAAATCTTAGCTTGGTCTCAAGATGAAATCCCTTAAAATAATCATCTTCCGATTAACTGTCCAAAATGTCACTCCGACCAGAGCCGTTTTGACACATAACTCCTTCCTGGCAGGATGTTTCTACTTGACCAGTCAAATTGTCTGGCGTTATAAATAGCCTAAGTAAAATAAAAGAAGATTGATCCAATCAAAAAAGAGTTGAATGAGATATTTATAAGCCATTCCAGGCAGAATGTCTCGTCTGCATGCCGCGTTGGACAGAGTAAAATTATCGAAACGTATGTATGATTTACTGGGAAGGAAATTTTCGACTGCGAAAATCATAATTAAGATTAGAGCGGGACCAATTGCGAAAAATGTACGCGTTGGACGCGTAATGCGACGCCGTAATGCCTGAAAATTACCACCATACTGTTTTAATGATACCGTGCAAACTGAACGCGTCCACGTTGCAACGTTCGCGCGACGCATCCAACGCGAACGACATCACTAATACTAGTGATACAGAGCTAATTTTTAAGCGTCACGGCGTACGGTTACAGCGTCGCGTTACGCGTCCATTGTGTGCAAGCCTCAAGGCCTCCGGCGGGTAATCGAACCCGCAAACCTGCGAATCTACAAATACAAATAAACTTATATGACGCTAAACTACAATTTCAACGACCGACTGTATCGTTAATTTATATCCAGTTGTAACCTGGTCACGATTATCCTGGAAAACGTAGAAAGAAATATTCAAGCAGATATTCCGTATTTATTTTTAGCCGAGAAAAACCAGTTTTGTCTCGGTCTGTACTTGTAACTCAACGTAATTAAATATGGGGCAGCGTTACAGCTGGTATCACTATGAAAAGTGGCCCCAAAATAGAAGGAACCCACGTCACTCATTCTGAGAGATAAATGACGTACTGTGTAACTCAAGGGATGAACATTCTACCCATGGTAATTGGCCACTTTCATGTATCTCCCACCGTAACAACTTATTTGGAGAAATTCTTTGCTTTTAAAATACTCGTTAATAACTTGTTGAAAAGGTATACACAGGAATAGGGTAAAAATATATAGTTGGTAAAAATCAAACGTTTTCGACAATACATGGTTTTATCCTGATCATGACTGTATAGTCGAAAACGTTTGATTTTTACCAACGATATATTTTTACCCTATTCCTGTGGATGTCTTTTTAACAAGTTTTTAACAGCGATACATATGAACCACTCGTTAATAATTTACGAAGATCAACACACAATTGGGATGGTTGACTGTTCGACAATGGCAAAGTGACAATTGGTTGGCTTGAACAAGTGAAAATTCGTCAGAGTGACAAAGTGAAAATTCGTTGGTCCAAATCATTTGCTTACCATCAAAGGAAAGCGACAACATCAAAGCTAGATTGCTTTTAGGGTGCATTCGAGTAATGTCCTTATTCCGCAATAAGAATATATTCCGTAATATTCCAGAATAGCTATTTTGAATACTCTGGGATTATAACAGTAGTTCAATCGAATGGGTATTCTGCTTTATTTCATGTACTCCTATTCCGGAATAGGGTCAATCGAACGCATCTCTAAATTGCCAAAGAGATCTCTGGTGATTCGCTCGTGTAATGATAGACACGAGGATTCAATAGTTCTTGACAAGAACTCGGGTAACAATTACTCCACATCACGCTTGCGAAGGAGGTAAGTTATTTAGCACTTCGGGCAATGAAATACCTTGAGTGTCTAATGAACAAGCTTGACTACAAAGCGGACATGGAAAGTGATTATTTGAAGCCTAATTTTCACTCGGCAGAATTTGCCACACGCACCGCTTTTTCTTGTTTGTCATTGGTTGTCGCAAGCTGTTGGCTTCCCGAGAGCCAATTAGAACAAAGAAAATAACAGTGCGCAGCTGATAAGGGTGCATGGCGAAAATTCGTCATACGAAAAGGTGATAAATTGAACGCCTTGAAAGAGATTGAATTCGACTGCCAATCCGAATCTGCCGACTTCATATCACCTCTAAACACAGGGGGAACTATGCCGGGGAATGTATACGTGGTGAGACACCTCCCATTTCACCATCACCAGTCGGTAAAATGGAGAGTCGGTAAAGATGTCAGTAAATTCAGGCTCTGTCCATCAGTAAAATGGATCAGTTCTGTCTCGACTCTCCAACATTCAAATAGCGCAATTTTTTGTTTTAAAGTATCTTCAAAGTCTTCGTTTCACAAGTACTTTACAACATTCGCGTCGGTGTTGTGTCGGACATACAATCACTCGCCTTCGGCTGGTGATTTTAAATCCAATACAATCCCGCCGCTCATGTTGTAAATACTACTTACAGTCTAATCGCTACTACGGAAGTAAATCTGATGATCATTCAGATAATAATTCCTTTACAAAGGTTGGATTATACCTCTAAACGAGCCGATTCATAAATAGTTTAAATAATACGAGAAAGGACACTTGAGGAGATGTTTGTATGAAAAATATTTTCTTGCCCTCATAAAATTTCTTTCTTTCATAAAGGTAATTAATCTACACTGTTAATGTATTTGAGCAGGCAGATCAGCTGTGAAGAAGCGCAACGTGCAAAATAATGGTAGTTCCTTGAACGTAGACACCAATAAGTTGTGCTACACAACTGACATTAAGCATGCAGATCTTTCTAGTTTTGTGAGTATTCAGCGACAAATGTCGGCCCTTATGCTATCAAGGTTTCAAATTGGTTTTTAGAAAGATTGGAAATATTTGACAAACTTTTGAAGTCACAGCAGGGGAGAGATAAATGACGTTCATTTTTCCGTAAAATGAAATCCGAAAACGAGATTCTCTTATCAAGAAGAAATTTGAGTCATCAGTTTCGGTTAATGTTTTTGTCGGGTTTTTTTGCTAATCTTTGCCGAGGGATTTTATATTCGATCGATGGAATACGCATAATCCCAATATTTCTTTCCTGGCTATAATCAGTATAGTTCATATCAACAATAAACTTTACCTTCAAGATATTTAACGACACATCCTTTTCCGTCATGTTCGTTAACTTCGTCTTTCAACAATAGAAAGCGTGGGAACAGTTGTTGAAGACATAGCAACGCTCGTCCACTCAGTTGAAAGTCGATGTTCGATTTACAGTACAATTTTACGAAAGATAAATTCTACCTTAGAATTCCTTACGAGATCGTGTATGGATACATACACCTTGCTAAACCTCTATGATTTTTTTTTGACAAATACGCACACTATTTAATTCAGGCGTATGTTTTGTGCGGTTCAGAAAACATATATTAGCGGCTCATTTTTGCTCCTAAACATAATTGGCTTTCTTAGGTAAACACATGAATAAGCGCATATACTGTCAAACTGAGAAAATGTAAATGAGACAACCGTTTCTTAAATCGATCGTGGAAAGTGGATGAAAACATTTCGCTCAGCCACGAAAAGGTGCTTTCGATTCTTAAGAAGAAAAAATATAAGCGAGTTTAGAAGAAGCTCTTTCCAACACATTGAACACTTCACAGTTCAGGCCATACGAGCAGTAATTTATTCGATCAGTTTGATTTTAATTTCTCTTTACGTTTCCAGGCCAAGCTGTGAATGGAAGTCAGAAATTGCTTGGCAAACCTATCTTCGTCACAAGTCAAATAAGGAACTTGGAAAAAGTCTATTACGTCTGTAAGCCTTGGATAGCTAAAGCTCCTTCGAGATCATAAGGTATGGATTAACAGCAAACTTCGAACATTTTCGATATATGTATAATCATCTTGACAGGAGACGCAAGAAATTAACAGCAAAAATAGAAGTTCGGCATAACTTCGTCGAATGCCAGCTTTACTTTACAGTAGAAACACCCAATTGACACTGGTGCACTCATTCTCAAATACAATCATATTTAAACTTGATGTAAAGAACGAGATAAAAGTTGAAATGGGTTCATGAAATCCGTTTTCATTCGGATTTTAGAGGAACTGCATGGGCCTGTGATTGACTCGAAATTTAGAGTTCAGTCAAAAAGTAATCTTGGAGCTATAAAAAAACTCAACAACGGCACAAAACAAGGACGTATGTATGTATTTATGACCTCGAAATGCATTTAATTTTGACGATATAATTTCTAGGAAATCAGTTAAACTGAAGTGATTCTGACATTGAGTGTATTTGTCCCAGTGGGGAGCCATCAGCAAGTTGCTTAGCATAAGGCTGCCGTGGAACTTGAACGATCAAATACCGAAGCAATCATTTGCTGGCCTTTTAGAGTTCCGGACTGGAAGCCATCTTGCTTCCATAACAATTCACGACATCAGCAAAAGCATTCGAAGTTCCGTAGTTTTTTTGGATGGACCCAGTCTCGTAAACTGGCGTGCACGGCACGTAAAAATTGACTGGCCAGGTATCCCTCTATATGGTGACAATGTCTAGACTAGTTTAATTTTGTGAGAACTCAATTGAGTCAAGCAGTTGCGAGATGAAAAAGCAGGTGGCACTAATGACATTTTTCACGCGGTTCTTCGTATTTAATTGAGCTGAAGCGTTATACTCATTGAAGCACATAAGCATATCCCATATGCCAGGAAACTGGTATGGATATCAGTTATACTTAGAAACATCTACATGAATCATATTACCTTCTTGTTAAAGGAATTATGTTGTTGTGTCTTCACTTTCTATCAAACAAGAACTTGATCAACTGTAAAGGAGGCCATTTTCAAAATCGTAAGGAAATTTGAATTTAAGTTTTAATTTCCGCGTCGAGGTTAATATATTTACAAATTTAGGTGATGTTTTTCACAATTCGGTTTATCCTGCAACCTTTTTTATGAAGGTTTAATATTCCACAAAAGATATTCTGCATTTGACAATAGACTTTGTAAAGAGAGAACGACATTAACGTTTCTTGGCTAGTTTCGACAGGAAAGATGACATTTTAATTACTGACTTATTTTAAATAAGTAAGAAAATCTCATTTTCTGTGATCTGTGGGCATCGTAATAATGGTAGAAATGGCGGTCGAGCGATAAGAACATCAAAGCAGACTTAATTAGTTGTCAATAGAATGAGCGAAAGATTTCGCGTTACGCCGTTTCTTACGAACTTTCAGTATATTGTGTCGAGAACTGGGGCTTCAGAAAAGAGGGATTGCGATATACAGTATACATATCTTTCCAAGATTTAGATTTTTGTGAAATATCATGTGCATGAAAAGGTTCATTAAGTAGTTGAAAGCTTATGTTCAGAGTTCAACCCATCAACTTTCAGATCAAATTTTCGCAAATCGTCGAGAAGTTAAATTTTCTTACAAATACTTCTTTTTTAATTCATTGATAATCCAGATATAATTCAATTCAGCTTTTAAAAGTTTCCTGTTATTCTTTTGACGCTTTTGTTTGCAAAATATGGCAAAACTGCTTGCGAATTCAAGGCAAACAACCACCAACGTCAAGTGCAGAACTCCAAGTTATCGCGGACAATATTTCGTATTTTTGCACGTGACACGTTACTAACCGTGTTTCCTTGCAAAACTTCTGACCTGGTTACAAAGCAACATGGCTGTACTGACGTTCCGTTGTGTTGTCGAACTAAAGAGATATTAGGGAAGTGTTTTGTTTACTAGATACGAGATCAAATCTTGTGAATTTTACATAAACTTGAAGGATATAATTTTAACTCATCAACTGCATAGATGGCAAACAGCAAAATTTGGCCTTTTAAATAGTTGCCCAGGTAAAACTACTCACTATTAGCTACTGTGCAAGAAAAATCTCAAATTCTGCTATCTATATATATGTTTCTTTTCAAATTAACTCGTTATCTTCAAAGGAAATATTTTAAAAGGGTGGGTAATTTTGTTCATATAGTGACAAATGTGGAAAAAATTTAAATATTTAACTCCCATTTTGCAAAAAAAAAATTCAAGTGCCGAAATTTGAACTATTCTACATTCGATTTGATTCTGTTCAAACAAGTAACATCAATTATTTATTTGCGAGTTGCTAGAGAACAGAAAAATATCAACGATTACCAGCTAATATCTAGTCTTGAACTTGGTTGTTAAATATATTCCGACAAAATTCAGTGGCGTAGCAATTGGCGGTTCGCTGACCCAGGCCACCCAATGTCTTGGAGCGCCAAGGGTCCCCACTGTATAATTTGTTCTATGATGTCAACGAATAATAAACTGTATTGTTGGATATCCGGACAGAACTTCTTTTTTTTCGGACATTTATGCCTTTGTGATAATTGAAATTTTGGTGAAGTGATGGTGAAGGACCCCAGTCCTCACTCTTAAATATGCGCCCAAGAAATCCTAGCTACTGAAAGGATTGTTTGATGCACGTTGTTCTCGCTGTCTCAGCTTCATCATTTCTCAAACATTTTTGCTTTCTGAAATAATTAATTAGATAATATGATGCGAAGGATGTACATAATAAAGGGCATTTTTGTGTGAGTTGGTGTTACTCAAGAAATCAAAAGAGTGGAGCAGATTGGAATTGAAATATTGGGAGAGTGGGGTAACAAATGAAAATTTGAGATGGAGGACGGACAAGTATTCATAATGTACCGACAGTGATAACGAAGTCTTAGTTTTGAAGAAGGAAATCTACTAGATTTGAAGATTTTATATTAATTTACCAGTATGTGACTGTCAAAAATTTAGGTATTTATTTCGTTGATGTATCCAGATGATATATAAGGGAGTATAAATAATTTAGTCGACCGTGAGGTTTGGAGGTATGCTTCCCCAAGAAATTTTGGGATGTTAAAACCTTACGATGATCATTTTCAACATTCTGGTAAAGGATGTCATTTGAAACGGACATTCAAGTACATACAATTTTAGGAACTGGCTCCCTGCCACAACTGCCACGATACACTAAAATAATACATCTACAGCCATACATAAAAACATATATTTAATACACGAGTTAATAAGCAATTTAATGGTTAATTTCCCGGATAATGAGCATAAAATATAAGTCAAATGATGTCCGAGAAGCGAGAACAGAAGCAAGTTCTGGCTAGTTGAACAAAAAGAACGTCAAACAACGAAGACTCATTTTAACGTTTTAAATAATGATGCATTACTCATTTATACTGTGATATATCTTTTTTGGAAAAGATAAAATATGGATGAGTTATCGAAGACGTACCGACAAAAATTATGAATGTACTAACAAACCTTGGCGCCGGTACCGCTTTGTACCATATTATATTTAAAGATTAATTATGTTTTCGAAACTAAGTCAACCTTTAAACAAATCGAAAGATCTTATCATGTTCATTACATCTTGTGGTTATAGTTTCCTCTGGATTCCTTAAAAGCAATTAGTATATTTATTCATTTTTAATGCTTTTACCACTTAAATTAAATTAAGCCAAGATTAAATTTGTCCCAGGTGAGACGTAGTAGCCTCAGAAAGCTACTTGCAAAGAACAAGTGTTATCAGTTGAACGATGATCATCTGTAGTGTGATGTAAATCTACCGTCTGTTTCCAACGTTGGAATATTCCCCCAGTGTCAGTATACAACTCTAAATTATCCGTTTGAAAATCAAGCTTTCTTTTCAATTAACAGAGTTTTTGTTTGCTTGTTAAGATATTGAACAGCACATAAAAAGAGTCAGAAGAAAGGAAACAACAACATCCTACTTTAGAAAACAACTTGGTAAAGTGAAAAGATGTCGAAGGCAAATATTACTAATGCCAGTAATGACATGTGTGAGTTAGCAGCAGAGGGCGAGATGGTTGCTCACGCCATTTTCCTCAGCGTTGTCCTTGCACTAACAATGCTTGGAAATTTTTTGGTGGTTGGCACAGTCATAACATACCAGAAACTCCGTACCGTTACAAATTACTTCGTCATCTCACTGGCGGTCTCCGACCTGTTCGTTGGCTTAATTACTCTTCCACTGAAGGTATAGTCTATTTTTTATTAGATTACTCCCATAAGAAAGAATGCTTTCCAGTTGGATTTCATAAAGAGGGGAAAACAGAGCTTGGCTTGCCACTTGTAACGGCTATCTTTCTTTTGTCGAGAATAATGAATTTTCTTACATAGAACATAAAAAAATTTAAATGTTAACAACAGAAAAAAATAATCTTTGAACTTTTCAAGCTATCAGTAGTATGCTTTACTTTCACCATTTCCGTATATACAAATAAACAAAACTTCGGCAAGCTTCTGTGTCGACTTCCTCAGTCTGAACAAAGTAAAAAACATCAGCAATCATATTCTAAAAACACTGTTATGAAATAAAAAATGTGAATGATGAAACTCGTAACAAGTAAATATTCAAGGTAAACGTTATTCATTTTTGGTTGAATTTACGATATTATTTCAGTAAATATTGCAAAGAACAGTACAGCCTAAAATACTATACGTACAACCTTGCTTGACAGTTTGGAATGCACATTTAAGAAATGTTTCTGGAAATTGTTGTTTGAAAATTCCTCTTAAATATAGAAATTTCATTTTATGACCACGCTTTTCTCACATTTGATGGCGCTAAATCTTCTATTATTTCGAACTCCATTTTGACAATATTTCAAACGTTGCATTGTAAAAAATTGCTTTCTTATTTTAAGAAAAAAAAAACTTAATTTAAGAATTTATTCTTGGAATGAGATAATTTTTTCTTGGGAGAATAATAAGAAAATTCTCTTGTGTATATTTCTTAAGAAGATTTTAAGAAATATCTTCTTATATTGAGATAAAAGGTCGAGAAAAAGTGATTTTAAGAAAGTGATTTTTCTCAATTCAAGA
Organism: Nanipora kamurai; assembly: GCA_036872915.1. Taxonomy (NCBI): domain Eukaryota; kingdom Metazoa; phylum Cnidaria; class Anthozoa; order Scleralcyonacea; family Helioporidae; genus Nanipora; species Nanipora kamurai. The sequence goes on along the minus strand of JBAHVQ010000366.1, from coordinate 303,198 downwards.
AAAAAAGTTCTTGTATTAAGAATTATATTTTCTTAACAAAATTATTTTTTGCGGCTATATATATTGGTTTATATATACCAGTTCTTCGTTTTCAACTTGGTTACAACACTCATGGTGGAGCATTTCCTATCTATCCGCTTTGGTGCTGTGGTATAATCCTTTCTAGCATGAGAAATGTTTTGCTTCTTACTGGGTCTATTACAAAGCACTCGCTTACCAGGATTGAAATGTTTCGCTATCTCTCGTCCAGAAGATTCTTTTCTTGGAGAAGCCTTCCTAATAGTGGAAAAAAGAAAAAGCAGAGAAGCGACGCTGGCATTTGACATACACTTTTTCGGCCCGGTTGCGTGCGTGTAATAGTTACACCACGACCATTGACGATGAATAATTGTTATATCTCGTGCGCCACAGCGAGTTCAATAATAATCCAGTGAAATTCAACAAGGACCATCGGTGTTCAAAATTAATTTGGTCCGTCCGTGCAGTAATTGTCGAAAGCGGATAGTTAAAGACAACTTCGAATACCACGGCAGAATTGTTTCGCGACTTTCTTCTCAATCTATGTCTCTTTGGTATAAGGTTCATGTAGAGGTTTGCCACAGTAGTGATTTTGATGCAAGACGTGTGTCGCGGCTAAAGTTCTAGCGAGGGACGCCCAAAAAATCTGGGGAGGTTGTGGCACATGCACGTGGAAATCTTTCAAGCAATAGTACCGAAAACCATGTATTTCAACAATCCAAAACAAAATTATATGCCAACAAACGTAAAAAGTTTTGATTGTTTTCGAATCTTCCCAAATCTTTTTACACTTTTGAAAGTGATTTCTAAGAAAATGTGGGAAGGCTAAAGCCTTACATTCTTCCAGGCTTCGCCATACCTGTCGATATGAATGCATTTATACCAGACGCTCTCCGTACTGATTAATGTACAGGACATCCAGTTCATTTACCGTTCTTACTTCTTATTGAATTTCTTTCAAGATTGACCAGATGAGACACAACAAAAAGTGGTGTCATGGAGTGGAATTATGCACAGCGTGGATTATTGCCGACATTGTCTGTAACTGTGCTTCCATTTGGAACCTGGTATTGATCAGCATAGACAGAGCTATTGCAATTTCCTATCCGTTTCATTACCGCGAGATGATGACCAAGAAGAAAGCAGTTTTTCTCATCGCACTTGTTTGGTCTGGTTCCATCTTAATCGCCTTTCTCGGTATCCTCAACTGGACCTTTCCCGGAGAACAGCACATCTACACGGCCTTCTCTTGCCAGAAAGGAGATAGAGTGTACTACACTATGGCTGCAGTTGTTGCCTTCTTTCTACCTCTTATCATCATCTTGATCTCCTACGGTATCGTGTTCAGCATTGCGTTATCCCAGGCGAAAGCGGTTGCAAGAATCTCACTGGCCACTGGACGACGGAATTCGATAACTACAGTACACTTCCTTCGAGAGTTCAAAGCTGGTAAGACCCTCGCTATTGTGGTTGGAGCGTTCATAGTTTGCTGGCTTCCTTTCTTCGTTATCCTTCTTGTGTCTTTCTGGTCACCGATTAGCTTCCAGAAGTGGCGGATGAACAATGAGCTTGCATTCGAGTTCGTGGATGTCACGTTTATTTACTTCCTGACCTCTATCAATTCGGCTGTTAATCCCTTTATCTACGCATTCTTTAACATCGAATTCCGTCGGGGATTCTTGAAGTTCTTTTTCAGGATCGTCGGAGTCAAGGCACGCCTGCAGAATTCAAACGATGTTCCTTCATCTATGTCTTATAGCTCAAGAAGGCGTTCAAGCAACTTGTTAGGTAACTTCAAAGGAATCTCTCGAAGTTCGGTGTAAAGGTGCTCATACATGGGGCAATGTTTCAAGGGACTGCAGCTGAACTCAGTGGCGTATTAACCAATGATCTCGAATGAAGACTGGATCGAGTAACTATTGTTTGGCAAATGAAGCCGAAAGTCCGCCATTACTAAGGCACCAACTGGTCTGTATCGAGATTTCTGTGAGTGGATAAGGTTTTCTGTTGGATTATGTACTGTTACTATCCACAAAATAAAACCATTTTTGTAAAGAGGCCCAGAAGACACTTTAAGAAGGCCTAAAAGACATCATTGTCTCGACTTTGGTCTCTCAGTTATAGATCCTGCCATTGTTTTGCTGGCTTCATTTTCTCCAACGTGCGGTCGATAGGTAGCTCGATCCGGTCTTCTTGCTAGACCATTGGATTAACCAATTGGCTCTATACGCGTGTGTGGGGCCCACGAAAATATTTGCCTATGTGGCTTTGTTTGTTTTTTTTTCTTTCAGACTGAGACAACGAAGTGCAGACAGCTATCCTTGGCAGGGATTTGTACTTTATAGCCTACATGCATTTTAACTTGGGTAAATTATTGTAGGTAAACGAATGTCGAGTAAAACAAGAAAAGGGTGTAAATTAATCGAAAGACTATAAGAGTGCTCAAACAGAAAGCAAAGGATATATAATGTATTTGCCAGAATAATACAAAAACAAACGTGAAATAAAATATAAACTACTACCGAAAATCAATTGAGAAAGATTTGAAAATGACCATTGTTATGTGTAATTCGACCTCTCTTTGAGTAATATTACTAATATCCACTAATGGACACATTATCAGAGATAGACTGGTAGTCCTTGACTTCTAATATAAGTTTACTGATTCTTTCAAGTAATCACTGTTTACATTTAACATCGCTACAGAAATCTAATCTATCACATTTATATTTGAAGACCTTAAAAGATAAGGGGATTTAACTAGGATCATGGACCCACGAAATCTCCCAGTACTAAGGGACAACGAGAGTTTTAACCCTTGGTACGAGATAAGTTCATATGAGATCCTGACTTCCGCGTTCCAAATTACAGCGGTTTTCCTCATTGGACCCGTAAAACTCTGCAATAACCGACGCAATAACCCCCGAGAAGCCCCCTGGGAAGACGGAGAGGTCCAGGCCAGTGAAGTCCAGAGAGCTTCTGACACAAGGGAAAAAGGTCGGCGTTGGCACCCTTCCGAACTACGTTCCCCCGTAGTTTAAGATCCAGAAGCTCTCCCCAGGAAAGTTCTAGACTATAAGAAAGAAATTGGTACCCCTATATCTTGCTAAATAAATGAATCGTTGAAACTTTTAATATCATTATCAGCCAAGTGGTCGCTATTTTAATGAACGATAACGTACAATTAATTTATCGTAGCACATTTTTTCCTCACCACAATTTGGCGTCCCCCAATTCGTGGCGTCCGGTACATATGTTCCCATCTGCCTGTCCCCCTCTCAGAATGTCACTGGTCCAGACTCACGTCGTATAGCATTTATATCATGCTGTTGACGAGTCTTACGGATGTTCATACGTATTCCATTGCTATTCTACAGTTGCTAATTAAGGACTGTTCATGTTAGCAGATAACTTATTTCAGGGGCAGTGGGGACTACAGATTTAATGTGGTATTACACAAGATATTTTGATTTTTTTCTAAAAAATTCGAAAATCTTGAAAGTTAGTAGTAAGGTGTTCCTGCCATTATTCTTACTCATGGCATACTTTGTTTTGACAAATTTCATAGAAAACCCAGTTTTTTTAGGGATTTTATTAGCCCTGTCCTAAAAATCAGCCTGAAAAATGGTAAACTTGAAATGCAATTTTCTCGAAATGTCAATTTTGAGAATTTACCATTACGCCAAAAAGGATATCTCAAAAAGTATTGAAGCAAAAGTTCTGAAATTTTCAGGGTGCAATAACATTGTAACGTTCTATGTTTCAAACCTAAAAAAAAATAGATATTTTGCCGACAATGTAACAAAAGATTAACTATTGAACATTGTGATTCCGAACAATTTCAAAAGCTTTGAAAAAAATACACTGTCTTAATAGAAAGTACGTTAGTTTTTATGTTCATGACACAGTTCAGATATTGTTCTTTAGATATCTGCAATATTTTTTTACTTTCAGGCATTGCCTCCTTGCAATCATTTTTACAAGGACGCCATTAAAATCACGGCTGGGGCCAATTAGTTGGTCACCATGGTAACCATAACTGTAAAAACTACATTTTGGTAATCAGTAAGAATATGCCTTTCATATGATAACAAAATAACAAGGGTCTGACCATTATTTCAAAAAAAAAAATTTGTGGAATACCACCTTAACCGAATTACAAAGATATTGACCACTTTTACATCACGCATAATATATTTCGCTTTGGAGGGTTATTTGCATAAAAACTAAGGATTTCCAGTTGACTGGACCGTTAGCTATGCTCCGATGAACTGAAAATCTGTTGTTTCTATACAAAGAATCCCCCAAACCGTCAAGTAAGAACAAAATTTCGTCAGGGGGGGGAAATTTTTGTAATGACACTATTTTAGGGGCTTTGGGGCATTCTGGCCAGGGAAATTTTTGAATTTTGAAACCTCTGAAATGGATTTCCTCTATTTTGGAGAGAGGAATTCAATAAAATGTAAATCCAAAAAATTTAATAAAATGTAAAAATCTAAATATGGGGTGTATTGTGACAATCTTTCTCCAAACTATGCGAGAAGTCTGCAACAGGTTCGAACAAGCTTGTTCGTAATAGTTGTGACTGCTCTTGCTGCATATCAACTAAGTATGTTGCAGATTGTTTGAACTATATGCTACAATTAATTCTACACAAACAGTATCGAGTTACAACTAACTTGTTGGCTACAAGCTTGCCGTGTCTTGAAGTTTGTTACAACTTGTCAGCAGATTTGCTGCGAGCTTCTAACGAGCACATGTTGCAACAAAGCTAAGAGATTTCTAATCCTGTAGTGAAGTTTTTCAAAGTAACTTTAAATATTGTATTAATTTATCTATAATTTTTGAAAAAAAGCCAGTCCCCCGGTTCCTACGGCGCTGCCGAACGAAATGTGTTATAGGAGATATGTGAAAATGGTCAATTGCGCATGTTGGATATGAAGGCAAAGTTTTCTAGTTGGTAGACGTCATGTCGTGACGTCACTCCAACTTTATTAAAAGAATTTTTGAGTTGCAGTTTGATACTGTTAAAGTCTTAGGAAATAGTATAGTATCAAACTGCAACTCAAAATAGTATCAAACTGCAACTCAAAAATTCAAATTATCATCTAACTGAAGATTTACCGACATCTAATGGCCTGCAGTCCCGCAAGTCATTGCCGACTGGCTCGTCCCAGGTTTAAATACCGAAAGTAACCTTGCTCTGCCGTCTTAGTTCTAGTGGCTCGATGGTTAGAGCGTCTGGCTAGCATTCAGAAGGTTACGGGTTCGAGTTCCGTCTGGAGCTCAGAGTTTTTCTGAGTCCATGGCATTCCACAGCTTGATCAGCAAAAATTTCCTAAGACTTCATTAAAAGACTTAAGCATTTTTCATTTCCACATTGTTAATGTAATGCTATATTATTAAATGTCATTTGAACCAAAACTGCTACGCCAGCAGTCACAAAGACCAAGGCTATCAGATTAATAATACTTTATTAAGAGGAAAACGAATGAACGAATTAAACCAAATCGAACTCTTACAAAATGGCGGAAACTCCGGAGGTCAGCTGATCGATAAGTACTAACAGGTCAGTGGTTGTGATTGGTCGAAGGTTTACGACGACCCATCATAGCTCGCGACGATTATTCGAAGTCCAGTCTTTCCAGGCTTTCTGGAGCGATTAATGTTTTAAGTTTGCCTTCGATGTTTTTCATCTTTGTTGTCGGCAAATCCAAGATACAGAGCGGTGGTTGATAAGTTCATCCCTAATTTTCCAGGAAGTTTTTCGAATGGAATCAGAAAGTTGTAATAATCAAGTTTCTCATGTGGAATGAGGATATCCTAAATCATTCTTTCGGATTCGTCAGCGATTCGGGCTAAAACGACGACATATTAACTCCTTCGTGACTGGGCAGAGGTGTAGGAAGTTCTTCAGAGGTGGGGGTGGGGGCAAAAACTGGACATCTGGTAGCCGAGCAATCGGCGACTTTTTTCCAGTCCAAAACGGGAAACATCGCATTTTGTGTTTTACAAGCAGACGTCGAACGTCTGTCGCCTTCTCGACTGGAAAGTAGGAAGACTGTCAAAACAACACCAGCCAATAAGAAATCGACCCATAAGCAACGAATAGAATTGGGGGGGCAATCGCCCCCCTTGCCCCCTACTTCCTGCACCTCTGCTGGGGGTCCTCCCTTAACGAGTAAAATCATCGGTCTGGCGTTAGCAAGAGTAAAATAGTAAATTCTAATGGTTCGAAAACGAACTGTGCAGTTACGAAGGAGTTAAATAAAGTAATTTTTATTCGGTAACTCTCAGAAGTTACCAAGGAAAATTTGAATGAAGGATTTGGCACAAAAAGCCACGTTTGCATGGTATTTTCGCAATTTTCTTCGACAGAATAAGCTTCACTCTTTTAATTTGGCGTGCCGATATTATCGAACGTTTTTGTGAGAATAAGGAATATTCACACCCTCCCTTAGCAGGTCTTTTGGTTCGTGATGATGATGTGCGTTCCCCCTGAAGGAATTTCTGCATCCTCCCATCACTGGGACATTTTACATGAATGAAGAAGCTTCTTGGGTTGTGTTCAAATTTGTGGTGTTTGAAATGGTTACTGTTCTCTCGCTCGAGCTTAGTTTCTTAGCTGTTAAGCTTAAGACATTTTCAAAACACGTTCAAATTCACTCAGTCCCTTCCAGAGTTGTCTTGACGTTTCACTTACTTTTCTTTTCCTTCTACAGGTCAATATTTCTATAAATTCAGACTCAATTAATTTCGCCTACACTCAAATTAGCATCCGCTTTACAGCTTGCTCTTTATTTCGTCTTTTTAATTTTTTCCCTTATGAAGATCGAATTCCTGTTTAAAGCATAAAAACCCCCACCCATCAGTGTTTTGTAACACCAACGGACATTCCACTTCCGTGAATGAGATTATTATTCGAGCTAAAGTGAGAGTCATAGTTTCGGCTGGTTTTTTTTTTTTTCGCGCAAGACTTAGTCTCCCACGCGGCCTGTCTGAATTTTGACCAATCATAGGCACATGCGATTAATTGCTGTCATCTCATTAGCACGACACCCCTTTAGCTCGCGTAAACGCTTAGTAAGCGTCTTGTTTAATGATGTCCTGCTAATTATTCGAGTCTTATCTTCTTTAACGCGAAGGGTTATTAAAGTGTATATTTATGTTTTATCTTAACTCTAACATAGAGGGTTTTCACGGCTTACCCTGTCGGAAGTTTAATCCTTTTAAACAAAAGAATTTCTATTGATTGATTCTCTGCTGAAAGTCGGAACTTTGATATTAAATGCTTACTAACATGGCAGCTTTGAAGTCTCTACTGGTTCTGCCCCACTTTTCTTATTTTGATTCTTGTGTTACCTCACCTTTATTCTTTCATCTTCCTCTCTGTGCCTGATATGGACTACGTGTAGTTTAATTTCATCCACTTTCTCTGATTGGTTACTCACGTAATTAACGTTCTGATAGCATCTATGTACTTAAAAATCGCTTCAACTATGTTTTTATCTCTGAATATATGATTACGGTGTAGGAAACGAAACATTAGGTTCAACTGATTCAAAATCATGCCTCCTTGTTATAGCCATGGATGTAGCTGAAATTCATTAAAAGTAAGTAAGCAAAAACAGCATTAAACATGGGTATGAAATACGATAGAATCAGTCCAAGAAGGGGAAAAACGCCTTGGACATTGCCAGGCACAGGTTTTCTGGAAATGATTTTGAAAATGAGATAAAAACAACTGAAGTATATTGCATTTTTCTGTTCACAGAATCGGTGTGAATTTACCTTAACGCTTTCCTTCACCAACGGCTGGCGAGTCAAATCGTCTCGCTTAACCAGTGTAAAGTAACAAGTGGGGTCAACTCCACACCTTTAGCTCTCCTCTTTGTGGTCAATTATCCCTTGCTCCCACTTCCTGTGTAAAATGGCTTTTATCCTGGCGAATATCTTGCCAAACAATCACCAGTATCAATGACTCTATATATGGTGAATAACAAATGTTCAACGCACCAATTTTTAAGTATTCACGATCTTTTTGACGCCCAACCTCGGTACACTCCTTGATCCACCATCGTGAGCACCGGAAATTCTCGTAACACTGTTTTCTGAAAGAGATTACACTTTCATCACCGAAAACATTGTCATGGAAGTACGAACTAATTGAGTTCGTGAGTACGCTTAACAAGTACGTATGTAGAAATTTACTGGGTAATTAAAAACTCTGTCTCAGGAAGGGTCACGTAATACAGTAAAAAACACTGAAAAACCTCTAGCCCACAGGGAGGAAGTCTCAAACAGGAAGTGAGAGACCTGCGTGCATCCGGGCCGACTGTATAAAAAAGTGATTAATTTTAATCATGATTAGTGCTTAGTTTTAGCCAATCAAGATAATCAGTGTATGAGAATTTATCTAGGTTTTAATCACCCGACGGATGATTTAATCGTGGTTAAGTTTTTTGTACAACTGGGTCGCGGTCTTTTCCCTGTCAAGGGCAAGACCGGATGCAGGCAAGCTGCCTTCGATACTAATTTACCAAGAAAGTCCTTGTAAGGATTTGAGAATTTGTAGAACGATCAGTGAAACACTTGAGGTGGTTTCCCTGTAAATGAGAAAGCTTTCATCGCCCGGTGTCTGGTCGTAAGCACATTCCGCTGGGACCACATGGCAGGTCTTGAACTGAAGGTATGGGAACTCCTTTGTTATTGTTTTATATTTGTTGCGGGCCTAATCGGAAATCTAATAGTATGCTTGGTCGTCTTGAAGAGTGGTCCCGAATTTCGACGTGTACCCTTCAATATCTATCTCATGTCATTAGCCATAGTCGACCTAACGTTAGCTGTTGTGTGCCTACCAATTTACGTTATGTCCACTGCAACGTTTTCCCATCCAACGGGAACTAAAGGTGATATACTATGCAAGACTGTAACTGGCTATTTACTACCTTTTTACCTGGGAGCGGTGTCAATATATCTACTGGTTATTATCAGTTTTGAAAGGTACACGGCAATCTGTAAGCCATTTGTAGCAATGACACGTAGTACATCGAAAGGGACTGCCCTCTGCATAGCCGGAGCATGCTTAATTGCAGTAACACTTCACATCCCTACATTAATTGGAATGTCTTTCACTGACACAAAACCTTCGGTTGGAAACTACTGCTCGTTTTCGCTTAAAACTGTGGCTATTGAAAGATCTGTATATGCTTGCGTATTTAGTGTTAATTATGTCATCCCTGCTATGATTTTCGCTGTGAATCTCTACCGCATTCGAAAATGTTTGGCAAAATTAGACGGAAATCTTAGACAAGGTTTTGGAGGTTTGCAACAAAGCCGTATAGTTATGGAAAAGAAGAGGAAGACGATTACAACCGTATTTATTGTATCAGCTGCGTTTTATGTCTGTTGGACACCAAACAAGGTCATGTACTTCTTGTTCCAGTACGGCGGGGTGACTGGCGTTTCTTGGAATTCGGATGTTTACCAAGCTGGGGTGGTTCTTGGATTTTTTAACTCTTGCATCAATCCATTTCTTTATGCATTCCATAGTAAAGATTTTAGATCTCACAGCAAAAAAGTGTTGAAGAAGATATGTGCAAGAAACACTGGTGAAAGACAGCCTTTAATTAATGGTGGCACCACTGTATCAAGTGGCTTGAACTCCAGTGGATCTCCTGCTTCATTGTTGTGAAAATAAAATAGGATAAGTGTGAACTGTTGATTTGCTTTTCAAGGTTATTAATTTCATTTGCTAAACTAAACTGTTCTCCCTAGAGGTCCAGTAAGGGCCACCCCTCATGGGTCCAGTGTTGTTACAGGAGGAAACTGGAGTACCCAGAGAAAACCTGTGATATTTGGTATATCTCAAACTGGACAACACTTTTTTCACATCTGACCAAGGTAACTTTAATCAGAACACTGCACAGAGCCAGAATCAAACCCTTGAGAGACATGTACACTACCACCATGCCACCAACACTGCTCAATGCCCCAATGTCAGTAGATGTTCTTAAATTTCCTCTGCCCTCACTTCAAATTCCTGGCAAAGTGACAGGCTACTGACACCTATGAATCCAAGCCATTAAAATGCCCTTAACAATTTTCTAAAACTATTTACCGTAGTTCCATTAGCAACTATTTAACCACTACCTGAAAGTGTCTGGTTGTTCAGTACTAGCGATACTGGTCCAGAAATTTGTAATTTGACAGACTTTGAGAGGATTGTAAATAGTTTCATGCACTGATATTTTAATTCCATCAGTGAACAAAAATATAGGGAATTGAATGACAAAGTGAATTAACTGCATGGTATTCCTGGATTCACACCAATCATTATTGAACAACCTGCCACAAGTGATAAATTTAACTTAGGCTATGAAATAAAGTGAATGGTTTAAACCTGGAAGAATCATTAGACGATTGTGAAATTTGATTGTCCAGGTTAGTGTAAATCTTGAGAAAGGCTTGTTGGAAGTGACTGATGTTTCGACAGCATCAGTTGTGAACTTGATACTTACTCTTCACTTGACTCTAAAGATGACTGGCACTAAGGCTATAGAAACATCAGTCACTTCCACCAACAGCCTTTCTCAAAACTACGCTAACCTGGATGATCAACTTCCACAAACATTTACTGTAGAGTACCAAATAGTAATAGTTTGGAATCAGTCATTCAAATCATGGATTACAATGTTTCTTAACTGGGTGTTTAAAGCCAAAACAATTAAACAATTTGATGCATGCACTGAACTAGCAATCCAAAGATTTGTTAGCTGAATAGAACTATCCAGTAGGTAAACGTAATCTCCTTATCCAGTAAATAAAATTTAAATTTGGTTCTTCAACACTTAAATACCACTGATCACTTATTACAACTTATCTGCTGGGTATTAGCTAATTTGGGCTTTGAACAATTGGGCCCTAGTGGATGTCTCCTAAGAAGTAAGCAGCATTATCAATATTTGTAACAGAATGTTAATAGGGAGGCAAACAAATTTGATTCATTGCCTATTGAAATCAGAAAATCGGTGGCTTTGGATCATTCTTGTCTCAGCTAAAAAAGCTTTTATTGTAAATATTATAAACTTCCTGGTAATTTTAACATTTTAGTATGTTATTGTTGGAGATTTTTATAGCTTTGTAACGACCTGAATAGGTCATGAAGTTTAATTTTATATTAGTATTTATATAGTATTTTATATCAGTTTGTATTTTATGCTTTTATTGTAATATTTGCGTAATTCATTAAAATATTTGGTTTTACAGAGTCCTCATAATTATATGGATACCAGTTATTAATGTGTTAAATCAACTGTTTGAATAAAGAAATGCATTCAGTTCAAGGTACAATATTTATGTTAATATTTAAGTGTAAATTAAATATGGAGAATTGAGGCTTTAAGGTGGCTCCATACAGTTTCCCAAAAAGTGGAGAATGCAAAATGGAGACCTATTGGTAGCAACATGAGCATAAACACTTTGGAGGAAGGGTAAAACGAAACGTAATACATAAAAACACGTTCTAGGCATCCAAAAATATTAAGAAATAAGAAGTCCAGGTCGTTGCTATGGTAGCAGTGACGTTCCAAAATGGCTTCCAATTACCGTTCAATCTAATTTATCTTGAAAAAAACTTTGGTGACCCCCATTTTTTTTTCCATTAAAAACTTTTCTTCTGGGATGGGTAGTTAATAGGACTATTTTAAAAAATTCTGTAGATTTCGTTTTTCTGTAAGTGAAAAAAATTTTTTTTTTTTTCAATTTTTGTAAATTAGTATTTCAAAGGGGAGAGCCCAGGGGGACTATATTTGAATTGATCCCTGTGATTTGGAATGGGGAGTGTCAGCGACAAGGGGCGCAAGGAGCTTCTTTGAACATGAATTTCGTTGTACATACTTTAAGCAACTTTGACAGTGGTTCACCTTGTCCTGCCTCCATCTTTTCCTTTTTCTCTTTGGAGAAAATTGCACGAAACGATTCAAAAGATTAAATGTACTTTAAGCAGAGTTGACTGCCCAAAGCTAACTTCAGTTTTTTAGTGTACTCAGACAGCAAAAAACAAAGGTATTGCAGCGTGGATTTAGAAAATCAATGCCATGCGGTGTAACCGTAACCCAAGCTTAAAATTAGTGAAATATTGCCAGTCCCTGGTCACGTGGAGGCGAGCTGACTCGGCTATGGGACTGGGACTGAATCATCGAATGCCAACCTTGATCCCAGGCTCTCTCTCTTCTCGACGTCGGGAGACTCTGGTTCCAGCTGATCGCCTGACCACCCAAATTCTGGATCGTTCAAAAAACGGTTATGGGTGAGGAGAGGCAAAGTTTTAAAATTGTAGCTGCGACAAAATCTACCATGTGCCAGGGCGAGAGGTTGAAGTATCGTTGAGTCGCCACTTGCCAGCGCTAATGTCTAAACAAATGGAAGTAATTTTGTTCACTTTGACAAAACGGTTTAGGAAACCCACCCTCGCTGCGGTAATGTTGCAGCAGTGTGGCCAGGTGACAAGCTGCAACCAGGGTCTCTCTTTCTCGTCGACAGGGGAGGAGAAGGGAGGGGGCCTGGGATCAAGTTTGGTTGAATCCCAGACGGCTACAGTAACTTGCTGTGCGCACGAAAGATATTCCATGCGCATTTTTTCAAGATTATGTGAGAATTATAGAGATAACACACTTCCATGTACACAATTTATGGCAGCAAAATCAATTTAAAAATTTGAATTTAGAAATAATTCTGTACTTTCGCTTTTAAGATTTAGTTATTTATCTCCAAACGGTGCAATATATTGGATGTGTTAAATGTATCAAAGGCTATTCTTTATCGTTTGTTTGACTTGAAATTTTATTTTTCAAACAGAAAGTGAATTTTCCCTCTTTTACTTCTTTGCACGAATTTTTTTTGGGTCCTTCCTTTACATCAATTATATTTTTGTATTCCCCATCGCTTTTCTAATGATCGGTCCCTTATGTACCAAATACAAGGCTTTTCGTTATTTTCATCCGTTCCAAGATCTACCAGTAATGGAAATTCTCAAATCTTCGGTTCCTGAGAGTGATCATTCATCGCGTGAAACATGATAATGAAAAGTACTAAGATAAACAAGTAGGAGGAACTTTTACACAGGAAGTCAGAAAAGTTCAGAAGGAGTGTTTAACGAATTTACTTCGAAATTTGCTGCGAACTTTTCGGAATTTGCCGGATAATCAATAGGACACTTGAGATGGTTTCCCCGTAAAGGAAGAAGCTTCCGTGAAACTATATTCAAATCAATCATAAGCACATTAAATTGAGACATCATGGCAGGCCTTGAACTCAAGGTATGGGAACTTGTTTGTTATTGTTTTATCTTTGTTGCGGGCCTAATTGG
>JBAHVQ010000366.1:240245-281784 GCA_036872915.1 Nanipora kamurai | reverse complement strand
TTGCAAATTCGTAAGAGTTTTTCACATGACAATTTGTGTTTCCAATAAGAGGTTCTAGGATGCTAGCTAGATAACTGAACAGATTATATCTAGAAGAATCGATAAAGGATACGATTGGTCTTAATGGTATTTGGGGTTTCTGTATTTTAGGAAGGCCATAGAATCTAGGTGGCAAGCCGTCACTGCTGCGAAGTCGTTTGTAAAGAGATTTGCTTATTTTCTCCGATTTTTTAAGTTCGAATAATATTTTGTTGAGTTTCCGTTCAGTCGTTTTGGTAGGGTCATTTCTTAATAGAGTGTAAGTGTTTCTGTTGTTAAGTAAGTCAGATGCCTTTTTGTTGTAGTCATCCGTGTCCATTACCACAACACAATTACCCTTATCGGCTTGTACTACGATCCTATCTTTGTCTTTTTTTAAGTTTTAATGCATTTAAAATGTTCTTCTCCATATTTGCGCAACATTTATTTTATTTAATTCTAAACCATGCGGATACGAGACATGCACGTGAATTCAAAGAAGCATGGCACAGCCTAGAGAACCTCGCAATTAACAGACACATCGACAAACTCGCAACATACCAACAACTTCAACAACACCAAAACATCTCCAGAGGATCAAAAGCCACCAATAGAAACGCCGAACAAAACCAACCAATCAACGCCCTCGAAAACCAACCAATCAGCGACCAGACCAACCAACCAATCAGACACTCGCTACGCCTACGCACTCAAACACATATAAAAACATCTCACCCAGAACAATTCCACACAACCTGACGAAGATTTGAAGCACCAAGTTGAAAGCTTGTACTAGGAAAACCACAATCCGGAGAACATCATTATGAACATAAACATGCCTGTATTACAAATCTTCAACGCTTCAAATCTTCATATATATATATATATATATGGACGGAACCGTTTCGGTCTTTTGGGCCTCATCAGTGTAGTGCTGATGAGCAGGATGATATATATATATGGATAAGTGGGATTTTTTTTAAAAAATCATGTGAAGAGAGTGCTCAGTACCAGAGTAGAGCGAATTACAATAGCAAGACAAGGTAAACTTGGGTTATTTCATAAAGATTTACTACAAATTTGTCTCCTATGGCAAGCAGAGCCTGCCACACTCGTCAGGTAGTGATCGGGTATAATGTAAAAAAAATGTAGTTTATGTTTGCATGAAAAATTCCTTATAATCTGCCATCTTGAGCTAAGTTCATTAAATTCTAGAAACAAACTAATCACAACTTGTAGACACAGGAAAAAACGCTTGCTCTGCAATATTTGTTAATTTATCCCGCATTTTTATTGCATGACGTAACCTCTGTAGGCATTATCAAGTTTCCTAGGCACCTACATTATACGCGATCACTACCTGACGGGTGTGCCAGTTATATATATATAACTACAGACATAACCGTTTCGGCCTTTTGGGCCTCATCAGTGTAGTGCTGATGAGCAGGATAAAAGTAACTGTTATTTACAGTCACCTTTGATGCCTCACAAATGTGGGACATCAAAGCCTAACCTGGGAAGAGTTCAGTACAAACGTCACTGCCATCAAACCTGCTGATAAAGTCGGTCTAAAAATTTAGCCATCCAGTCATTAGAATATCTGATAGGATAATCAATGGTTAAGATGCAAGCTCTAGATCAATCTAGACCAGAAACGAGTGGTGTTATTTAGATGCAAGTTAAGATGCAACCAGGTGATATTAGGATAGGCCTTGGTAGTTGGGCCAAAAACACGTTACATAATATCTGGAGAACAAGCGAAATCCAGCGCATTGTCTCTTTCTTTGTTTTGGAAATCCCACTGTTCTTCATGATCTCCAGTTTCTCGTCGTTTTGAACATGAACACGTTCTACACTCTAAAGAGGGATCTTTGCTCGAAACGTCAGAATTTTCCTACATATATTCGGCAATCTACCAACCTTTTAACTTTCTAAGTTGGTGGCACTGAACTCTATAATAGACTGGAAGGCTGTAAAGCTGACTCCAGCCATGGAGATCTAAAAGTGTGATCTAAAAGTGAAGTAAAAAATGGCCGACATGGACACCTTTAGGTCGTTTCACAAGGGTCTCAGGTGGGTTTAATCTTTGGTGTTTAGTCCTCTCAGAACAATTTACACGGGAGTTTTCTGGGGGTTTACTGGACAGCATGGGAGTTTTAGTCTTCGACACCCGGGAGAAAAATTTGGTCGGCAAACCCCCTGGAAATTCATGTCTTAGGTTGAGACTTTACTCCCTGGAAATCACAATAACTATTGCGTATACAAAGGTCAGCTCTACGTTCCAGTTTCGCTCAAGGTTAGAGTCATTGTTTGTGCTAGGGACTGGTTCTAATTAATATGGCCGCGTGAGGGAAACGACGTGAAAGGCCCCATGTCGGCCATTTCTGGTTTCAGTTTTTGAGTGGCAGTCAGCTTTCCAGTCTATTATAGAGTTCAGTGATTGGTGCAGACTTACTATTTGAACTGGTGAACTGAGGGAGTAATTGATTGTGGGTGGTGAAATTTTTTAACCTAAAGAACGTACATCCGAATATAAAAGTAGACTGCTGCGTCAGCAGTATTGAACGGCTTGTCGATGACCAAAAATAGTTGGGAAACTGCCGGAACTTAAGTGTAGAGAAACTGCTCGAAACGTCAGTTTCTCTACTGTTAAGTTCCGGCAGTTTGCTAACCTTTTTTGTCCATCTGAATACCAGCCATGCAGGTTAGCAAGTTAGAGGGCGACAATACCAGTACCAGGATATCAGTGCTTCCGACACCAGTAAAATATCCTCCGGTATCGATTCCGCCACACTCCGTTTCCATGCGATATCTTTGCGTTGTTAAGAAATTTTTCCGGTTTTGTGCTATTTTCCCAGTTAAGTAAATAACATTCCTTGATAAAATTTCTGACTTCCTGGGTCAATGCCATTGCAAAAGCGGGGTTTAGGAGTTCATATCCCTTATTACCACAATAGTAAAACAAAGAAAAACCAGCGCCAGAAATCCGTCAAATAAACTTGACACTAAACCACCCCCACATACAGGTATGCGACCGTTAACTCTCCTAGGAAATATTTTACTAAAACTCCAACTCGAGGTAATAAGTTGCCTTTCTTTGTTATTTTAACTTTTGGTTGATGACATTTGCCCATTACGAAGTTGAGCGGGAGATCGGGTCACAACAAGCCGACATTGTATCGTCGGACGCAAATTTCGGTGATGCAATCATTGAATCACTAGTAATAGGATGCGCGCTTAGTCACGTAACGGGGGGGAAACTGAAACATTTTTTTGCCCTTATAAATCCGCCAAATCAAGAATTCCACGTTCACATCCACTAATTGAATTTCTTTTGTATGTTACAGTAACAAACAAAAAAAAAACGAAAGAAATTATCAACAATGCCCGAAAGAACCGTTTGTTTTTCTATAAGGATAGTGCTGGGGAGAGTTGCTTTTGAGCAAAATTATGGATTTCTATGGGCAAATGGCGACCTCCATGGTTGTTCATTCCAAATTAGAGCCCGCATTCTATGTCTAATAATTCTATGGATGCATTTCAAACCAGGTTATTTCCAGGTCTCAGGCATAACTTCGGAATGGCGATTCTTTACGGCCATGAAACACGTTTTTTTGTGCACTTATAGAAGTTTGCCTAACTACTCAGAGCCACTGACCTCGATTTAACTGGGCAGGTATGAACCTTTGGAAAATGTCCTCAAACGTCTGCCATCTTGGTACTCCATAAGCCCTCCTCAACCAATCACTTGCAAGCTGTGTTTCTGAGATGGAAAGGGGGCATGAGGCCAAACCCGAAAGAAAAGTGAGTTCAGTGAGTTGACTTTTTGAAAGCTAAAAAACATTTCTCGGTAAACCAAAAATTGACTCAGTTCGGACATCTTTTACAAATTTCCCATCGGAAGATAATTCTGATTGTTTTTTATTTTGTAGGACTTGTCAGAACTCGTCGGATGACACACCACGATAGCGCAAGACAATTGAGGACATTTTTGGCAATACAAAAGCACCAGAGATCCGCAGTCCAGTAAAATAGAGAGGTTAGGACAAGTATATATACTCAAGCAGCAGGTTCTGGAACCAGGGGTATTCTTTCGCCTCAGCAGAAATGATCCTGAGAACGAAGTTGAACATACAGAAGCCGTTTGATATATTCCCCTTGATTTAGTAGATGACGGCTTCATTGTTGCAAATTTTAATGTCCTACAAATTTTATCATTTGATAGATTTGCGGGGTATGATGGGGTTCATGTGTAAAGAATCATGCTAAAGTTTAAAAGCCATCATTTTTCTTTTTCGTTGCGGTGGACTAAGTTCACATTGCGCTTCACAAATACCTTAAAGTTCAGTCAAAATTCACCACGAAATATTTCGTCCAATTGAAAAATCAACCTCGATCCCAGTCTCCTTTCCTTCTCTTCTCCTGTCGTCGAGGAGAAACCCTGGTAACAGCTGGTCTCCTGACCACATTGCTTCAACAGTACAGCAGGGAGGGTGGGTTTCCGAAGATGTTTTTTCAAAGTGAACAAAAAAACTACTCGGATTTGTTTTTACACATTAGCGTTGGCATGTGGCGACTCAACAGTAGTTTAACCTTCCACCCTGGCACATGCTAGATTTTGTAACAGTAACAATTTCAAAACTTTGCTTCCCCTCCCCAAAACCGTTTTTTTAATGACCCAGAATTTGGGTGGTCAGGTGACCAACTGGAACCAGGGTCTCTCTCTCCCGCCAATAAGACAGGAGAAGAGAGAGAGCCTGGGGTCGAGGTTGTAGATATATTTACCCAATCGCTTCATTTTGTGATGTCCTCTTTTGCTCTGGCTCCTTTTTCGATACCCCAATCACTGTAACGCCTTGCTTGGCAAATATCTGGCTTAAGGCCTTCATTATGCACATTTCCTTCGGCCACTTTGACGCAAAGTTGACAGCGAAGAGGATATTGGGGATAAAGGTATTTACCAATAGTAGTGTCATTAAAATCCCCAAGACCTTTGGATTTCCATTCCAGATACTTGTTATACTCCGTCTCATTATTTCCAAGAAACTTCAAGTATTCCGCCAGATGTCCAGGGCTCTTAAAATCACGAACTTTTATGTAAGCGTTACGAAGATTACCTGGCGTAAACTCCTTGATCTTGTCCGTACCCATGACAACGGGAACTGCACCGGCATTCAACGCGTGCGATAACTGATTATCAACAAAATAATCGCAGTCTTGATTGAAAAATACAAGTAAAAACTTGTAATTTCTTGCCATCAGCGTCTTACGTTGTTGAAAATCTTGACCATAACGCTGATTAAGTCCATCCTTGTTATGAAGACAGGCTCCGTAGGAGTCTACGCGCACAAATTCCATCAACTGCGTCAAGTACTCTGTTCTTACAGGCTCGCAATTGGTAAAGGCAGCCATGATATTTCCGGTTTTGTTCTTGAATGGAACTGGTGGGATTAAGTTTGGCATTGGGAAAACAGGATTTGGAATATCGGAATCTAATCGATAGCTCCTGAGCAACTTAAATTTCGACATATAACTGGGATCTTGAAGCACAGGCGTGTACACGGGGTTTTCTTGAGTGAAAAGGATCCATGGTACGTCATCCCTGGGAGGAAGTGGGTGTGGGTCTCTGGCGTGGACCATAAAAGCAGTGGCCTCTCTGGCACGGGTGATATCGCTCGTGATGCTACACGCCACCGGGCACTGCCCTTTTTTCCACGACTCGTGCAGTTTTATTCTTGCCCCAAACACCGTAGACCAGAAGACTATCAACACAGGTCCCACGTTGTCTTTTGGTGGCGCTGCTACACTTTGACCGAGTGAATTAGAAATTACCGAGGTGCTTGTAATTCGGAATTCGGGTCTTGAGATTTTCCACAGTGACGTTAACAGTACAAAGAAACAAAGGAACAACACGACAAGTTTCTTAATGCGCATAACTGCACGAAGCATGGTTTGAAATGAATAGATCTTCAAGTCGTATTTCTCTTTTGCCAATGTCAGTTAATGGAAATCTGTTCAAACAAAGTCAAACTCCAGTTAACGTTTATGATGAAGTATTCGGTTATAATAGGCCTTCGAGGCGAAGTGTGGAATCATTTAAGTGATGTATCAAACATTTCGTAAAGGATGTATCTAGATTCCATACAATAAGTGGTTAGAAATTAATGTAGAAAGAGCCCTTCATCAACATGCAGCTATTATCTCTTCCAGGCAAACTGTAAAGAAATCGATGTTGCCATGTTTCTACTAATTTCCTCTTCTTTGCTTTTTGTTATAAATTCTATTACCTACACACGTAAAAACGCACAGGTTGTTTTTGCCGGTTATCAGGCTTGAAAAGTTGAGCTGGCCAGCTTGAACAAAGTTGAGCTGGCCAGCTTGAACAAGGTTGAACTGATCAGCTTGAACAAGATTGAGCTGATCAGCTTGAACAAGGTTGAGCTGATCAGCTTGAACAAGGTTGAACTAACCAGCTTGAACAAGGTTGAACTGACCAGCTTGAATACGGTTGAGCTGGCCAGCTTGAACATGATTGAGCTGACCAGCTTGAACATGATTGAGCTGACCAGCTTGAACATGATTGAGCTGGCCAGCTTGAACATGGTTGAGCTGGCCAGCTTGAACAAGGCAAGCTGCACAGCTTGAACATAGTTGTCCTGACTGGACGGGCTTGTTTTTGGATGTTCAAAAAGGTTGTTCATGGCTTGATAAACGAGCAGACTTGAACGACGTTGTACAAAGGATATGTTTCATGCACGATAACAGCGTCGTTTTAGGGTGATTGAATAACAAGGAAGAATATGGTTGTTGCGACAGTACATTTTCGGGTCTTTAATCAATGCTGTTTTTGTTTGTTGAAAAGAGAATCATTGGTCTTTTTATACACTCGTGTATGTGACAATAGTAGTTATTCTTTTGAATTCAAAAGAATGAAATTGAGGCTATGCGTGTATACTGATGCATTGTGGAATTTATGTAATTGTTTTATCAACGAAAGAAATAATTAAAAAAAAAAATTACAACTAGAAGACTACATAAGATTGATTTCAAGCTGATGGTTTGTCGATCAATATCTAAGCCATACACATAACATTTTTTATTCTAACGTTTCATTGCGCATCACAACATCCTCAGCGAATAAATAACTAAGGGTTTTAAAGTCTTATGAAATTTTGCTGATCAAACTGTGGAACGCCATGGACTCAGAAAAACTCTGAGCTCCAGAAAGGACTCGAAGCCGAAACCTTCTGAAATGCTATCCGGACGCTCAAACCATTAAGGCACTACAACTCAGATGGCAAAGCAAGGTTACTTACTTAAAATCCGAGTTCTAGTGGCTCAATAGTTAGACCGTCTGGCTAGCATTTCAGAAGGTTACGGGTTCGAGGTCCTGTCTGGAGCTCAGAGTTTTTCTGAGTACATGGCGTTCCATAGTTTGACCAGAAAAATTTCATTCGACTTTAACTCCTTCCTGTCCGTATAGGTCTCCTGTGATCTATGAAAACTTTAGTATTTTACTCTAGCTAAAGTCAGACGATTTTAGCGTCCAGGGGAAAGTCCTCGGATAGGAAAGAGTTAATAGCAACAAATTATTATATTATATGCAAATTAGATGTCAAGATAAGTTACGGAAAGACATGAAATCTGATTAAAACAGAAACAACGGAGTAGAGCCCTTTAACCGCACGGCTGCAAGTTCGCAACGTACATATTTTACTCTAACGCCAGATGATTTACTTGTGGAGACCTCTCGGAAAATTGCCCAAACCCTGGAACCTAATTTGCGTGAACTGTGTTCACTAACCAAACCTGCAATTCTTGATTCTCTGAGGATGTTGCTAGGCGCATCTAAACGTTAGGACGAAAAATGTTATTGTTATCCGTACGGCTTCATTTCGATTACTCTGCAGGGCTTTAATTTTGGAATTTAGACCACAATTCTTGCCAGGCCTTTCTACAAAGAAATGTAATTATAAAATTTTTAAGCCAAGCATCATAATCCCTAACACTTTAGCTTCCAGTCGAGCATATAAGCGCGATAATTCTATGTATGTAAGCTGCATACATAACCAGGTTTCAACAGATGTTCAAAAGGATTTTGAATGTATTGAATTTATCTTTAAAAAATCTAAAAGGGAAAGGGAGAACGATGTAAAAATGTAGAATGGCTGCGTGGGTAGCCTGTCGAACATACTGTATGTAGCAAGATTCTAACGTTTCGAGCAAAGGCCCTTCTATTCAAGTGAAACGTGTTCTGGCACGAATGCATAAGAACAAGTTTCACTCTTCTGAGTAAGGGCCTTAGCTTGGAACGTCAGAAATTTCCTACGCGTATTCGGCAGTCCACCAACCGTTTGAGTTTCTGGCTGGAAGGGATATGGTTAAGCCAGACAAGGAAAATGGAGCAATCATAACAGATTGCCAGCTATACAAATGTTAAATATCGAATATGACGCCAAAGGTACGTAACTTCTGTTAATCTGGTTGTTCATAACACCGCCGTCGTCGTATTTGCGTGCTTAGTTTTTTAGTTAGCATCTCTTTCTCGGCGGTACCTCTATCTTTGACGAGTAAAATCATCTGGCGTTATCGGAATAAGTTAATAAAAGTCTGAGACCGCCGGGGAAGAGTTAAGGTCCCTAATTGCGATGAAAACTACAGTACGTTATGGTAGCTAAGCGGAAACTTTGCTTAAAATGAAGGACAGGGGTGGGGTTAATCGCTCGGCGTTTTCTTGCTTCGGCATGCAATAAAACAGATAAAATACGAACCAAACTATTAGTACAAGAATCTCGATTTTGGTTGTGACTCAAAACATCACCTTACCTTGCAAACTTCGGTTGAGTTTGGAAACGGAAAGTTTTATGGAAAAGTTGGCTCGATGAAATGCACAGCTTTCCAAGGTGTTCCAAAATGTCATGGACGATATTCCAATTAAGACGCTGTATGCCTCGTGTTTATTGTAACACTTGAACATGTTTTGAATATTTATACCAAGATTTAATAAAAATTAAGGTCCAGCAAAGAACACGATAAACAGCCATAATGCCACATAAGGAAGTTATTATTTTGGTTATTTTTAGTCCTATTCATTTGTAATTCTAAACGGTTATTTTTAATTCAGCGCAGACAGTTAAAAAATTGGTAGACTGCCGAATATATGTGGAAATATTCAGACGTTTCATACAACTTTGAGCAAAGAAAATTTTCCCACGTACATTCGGCAGTCCACCAACCTCTTAACTTTCTGCACTGTTTTTCAGTTCGCTCGCCAGGAGTTCTGAATGGCCGGTTAAAACTTAAAAACAGTTCTACTCAAAACTAATATAACACATTCTATGCTAGTGAAATACATTCATGTGCTACCAGGTATTCTATTGCTGGTAAATTTTGTATAAAATATGCAAAATTAAATGTACAAAACCAATCTTTGACAATAATAGGAGAAAAAGTACGGAATGAAATTCCACTGACATTACGTAATACTAAGAAAAATGACGAAAGTATAACTAGAAAAATGTTGAAAGTTTGGAAGATGAGGATCTACACTGACCCAGTCTTCTAGAAACGTCTTGGAGAGACGTTTTTGTATAAATACGACAACACCGACTGATGTCACCACACGCGTTTTACCCTTGCTGATATTCTTCGAATTCTCGTGAAGATTAACCAAGTACTATGTCTTTCATCGTTTGGCAAATTGCTGTAACAATTTCTTGTCTCCGTCTTCTGGTCAATGAATCGAAGACACACTGACCACTTCAAAGTATTGGTTGCCTAGCATGGCGGTAATTCGGCGTCCATTCATCAAATGTGAATAGGTGAATGGATATCACCAGCTGTCTTTGAAGCAATCGATAATTTTGGATACACCTCGTTGGTGTGAATTGTTTTCTGTATTGACAAATGAATGTATTGTTCGAGGTGGACATTCCATCATTTCGTCTAGATTCGTTTCACCAGGTCCTTGTGGTCGAGGATCACTTGGCCACTTCTCCTCCGGTGGTTTTAGAAACTCCCGTCCTATCCACCATTATTTACTGTTGATCAGTTCATCAGCAATTCTATCTTGTCATCAGTCCACGTCACTATGGAGTCACATGAGTTGCGCGTGCGTGAATTGCCTGGCAGCGCAAACATGTTTGCTAAATGGTCTACAAGGTGACTGAATTTTTGATATACCGGGTTGTCAACGGATTGTACTTATTTCAAGATCCCGTTCAGAAAACCTTCATCAAATAAAGACGGGCGTAAGTATTGTAAATCTTTAGACGAATTTTGTTTTCAGGTTTCATTGTCACAACATGAAAAGTGAGGATAACGAGGGCCGTGGAAGCCCGGCAAAACTGAATGAGACAAATAGAAGTGGCCAGAACACTGACGAACACTGGCTGTCACCCAGCTAATATTGGCGAAACCTTCGTGAATATTAATATTACGTGGGTAAAATGGCCACATTTCTTGAATCAATGTTCAAAGATGACCGTCCACCGGACAGAAAACGCCCACGCCCAAGACACCAGCACGAACGCGAAGAGTCAACAGAAGATGTTTCTTTTTAGATGGAAGAACATCCTCGTAAGAGACAAGATATGGAAGACACTCTTAACCTCCATACCAGTGATGACAGCGACATTAAACTGCGCACCGAGCAATCAACACTGGTCAACGA
This sequence comes from Nanipora kamurai, assembly GCA_036872915.1. NCBI lineage: Eukaryota > Metazoa > Cnidaria > Anthozoa > Scleralcyonacea > Helioporidae > Nanipora > Nanipora kamurai. Next base: position 271,094 of record JBAHVQ010000366.1, on the reverse strand, counting down.
CCAAAGTGATCAAGTCCAAGATTGCCAAGAATACCTCAAAGACGACTAGTGGACGTTCGTCAAGCTCGTTATCTCAGAAAAACGATTTCTGAGCCCTAGACTGGAATCGAACCCGCAACTTTCTGATTACCGGTGAGACGCTCTAACCATTAAGCTACCACGACTCAGATGGTGAGCTAAGGTGTAGGCTCGCCATATGTACTGCCTATACGATAATTTTTCTGAGATAATGAGCTTGCCGAACATCCACTAGTCGTCTGATATTTCCAAGCTCCCACATGAACCAACTTTGTGTTCAGCATTAAGTAATAGCTGAAAGAACAGGCCGAGTCGCTGGATCAATCCGACACTGCAGGACCACCGGTATAGAAGCAGCTGGCTGAGATTGCCAAAAAATGGTGGGGGAAGCATCTGAGTTCAATAAAATAAAAACGGTCACCGAGCGATATAAGGCCTGAAAATTGTAAAGACATTATACTTGTCAAAGTAAATCCCGAAGAAGAAACAGCTTGTAAAGTCACTGTCGTCACTTTACAGACAGCTGATGAATTAGTCCTCAAAACTACTGGGAATCTAATCGGAATCTGGCAACCCGATCAACAGATTCCATAGCCATGCTTGCACAAGTTAGCAACGAGATATCTAGGTTGAGACGAGAGCAAATCGGACCGACAGCATAAATAGCCCACTCCTGTTTGGTACTAATTTGTTAAAGCATTTAAAATAAGCAAAGGAAACTAGCAATATCAGGCAATCCTTGACAAATGCCTCGAAGAGTAAGTATACTCCGAGCAGAGGAAAGCCTCATGAACGAAAGCGCTGCAATTACCAACCTACAAACAAGTATGACTACAACTACAAAGGATCCCAGAAGGATTTTTTATGGAAAACCCAGAACAAATCTTACAAAAGGAAGAAACCTCCAACAGATGTAGAAACGAAACAGTACAACAGTTACAAGCAATTCCAAACCAAGTGAGTATATTCAAATACTTTATCCCCACGTTAAGAGAGAAACTAGAATCAATGTGTCCTAAATTCAAAGGGGGTCAAGTGACAACTTTTTGCCATGGATGGCTTCTGACTTCAATAGCCAGATATTTGCAAATATCAAAGGGATTAGATGCATAGATACCCAAAGCCAACACAAAACCAGACAGTATGCAAATGGGGAGCTAGAAACTAGGCAGATTGAAGAGGAAATTATAAAATTATTGAATAAAAACATAGTAAAACCTATTGGGAAACAAATTATATCTGAAATTTTCCTTCGACCCAAAAGGATGGTACTCATAGACTCATTCTAAACTCCAAGAAGTTTAATAGGGTGATTATCACCATTTTAAGATAGATTCCCTGCAAACCACAATAGGATTAATGGAACAAAACTGCTACATGGCATCCATAGACATTAAAGGTGCTTGCTATTCATTTGCCATTAAAGATTGTGACTAAAGATTGTGTTTCAATTGAAACACTGCACATCCATCCTCGGGGATAGTTAGGTTGTCGCGAGAATATCTCGTGCACTTAAATTGGGTAATAACTCGCCTCCACTTCCTGGAGGCTCGGTAGCTCAACAGGTAAAGCGGCGGACTGGATTCCCGAAGGTGCGAGTTCAAATCACCCTCGAGTCAACTGTTTCAGTTGACTACAGCAGTGTAGGTTAATTGTGAACTTATCGTTTCATAAAACGTCAAGACTGCAACATATTAGGCTGTGAGGTAAGAACCAAAGAGTTAAATACGGTGCACCAGTTTTACAGTAAATAACTGTTTATATTTACCCGTATACGCGCTGTGTCCGTTCCATCAAACACCAGGAACAAAAGAACAAACAAGAGAACAAAGGGAAAAAAAGACAGAACAAAGTACAAAAGATTTATGTGTCAAAGCCTTGTTTCCATTTGTCGCATTTCACCGGTGATCGGGGATTTTCCCCAACAATCGCAAATGAGCGAAGAAATAATTTTAAAAACTTACGCTGCTATTAACCAAAGGTTACTTTTCCAAACGAAACTTCTTTTAGTTGTAGCTCTTTTGTTAAAGAAGAAAAGGCTCTTGGAACGCAAGACTTACACTACGAAGAGGTTCTGGGTATGTAATATATTTGGGGCAAGGAGAGAAGCAGTTTGCCTTTTCAGGCTTATCTTTAAAATCCTTCAAAGATCAGTTGTAGATAGTTGGAAATTCCCTGAAGATTTGCATGAACAAAACGTCATCCTCTTTTGTTGTCTCATCAAAACTCATCGGACTTGTACCATTGGCGAAATATAAACAGAAGTGCTGAGTATATCACAAACGTATATTCTGCTTGATATACTGGGCACTTCTGTTTATACTTCGCCTGAGATTCCCGCGTGGTTCTTTAATTACCATGACTAGTATCTTGTAAACGTGGCTCCAGTTTGAATATCTTGGCCGTGAAGACTGGGTTCTAATTTGTCATATTTCGTCGTATTTCGGTTTTCATTTGTTTTGCTTCTTTTAACTAATCGCTGAGTGTCGTCGATCATCGGAGATTGCTGGTTTTCATTCGTCGTAAATCGTCGCAAATTGTCCTAAATCATCGTAAAGTTGTACGATAACCAGGCTGAACGGTTAATACACTTCGACGATTACGCTAACTATTCAAGAAGAATGATATAAATCGAGCATTTTTACTTCCAGGCAGGTGCCATTTCTAAAATCCATTAGCTCATCCGTAGACGTTTTTTGTCATTTAGGGAGAATTTGGTTTGGTGGTACAGTGGTTGGATAAGATATCTGTAGTTTTGTGAGAACCATATTTGACCTATATCGTTAATTCACTCGTTAAAACTCTGTTGAAGTGTGTATGAATTATCATTTCATCTCCGTGTGAGAACAATAATGTCGTTTGGTATCCTTTACGCAGGAAAGTTTACAACCGGTTGCCATTTCCAGTAGCCAGCGCTGTGGATCTTTTCTTTATTCTAGCTTTTGGAGAGGCTGAAAAACAGTCGGATAACCGCACATTTTTCGACATCTGTCGCACAAAGTATTGTAATTTCATCAACAGTTGTCTATAGAAAAAGAAATAAACCTTTATCCATGTAAGCAGCAGCCTTGATAGCTTCAATCTCCAAACTTTCAGGTTCCGTGCCCAGGAGCACGGGCATGATAGTGGTTCGACAGCCTGATATTTAGAGGCCCACTTCCGGAATTCAAGTCGTATGCCTGGTGTCCTCAAGAAAGACTAATCATCTTTGTAGGTCAAAAAACATTCAATGCTGTCCTTGTAACTATCCTCTAAGCACTTGATAAGAAGGGACTGTATCAAATCCACGGCGGCTGGAGGGGTGTAATCGTCATCTGAAGATCTAGTAATGCAAGAAATGCACAATCAAACCAGCGCTCGTCCGACACTTTCGCAGTTAAAGTGTAGTTGTTATGACTAACGTCAGAAAGGCTCAGTTTGTTTATACATGCTGCGAAAACTACGACCTCCAGTCACTGGTATTTCTATCAGGGTTCCCGCCCTGCAGCGAACATGAAAATCAAGGACTTTTCCAGGATTTTTTTCAGTAAATTCAAGGACTTCAAACTGGAAAAAATCCTCGCAAATGGCTCGTACTTCGCTTTTTGGTCAATAACATACGTGTCTTCCTACACATGAAGTCGCAAGTTTGTTTCAAAAAGGCTGCCAGCGCAGCTGGAAGAAAATTCTAGGACTTTACAGGATTTTCAAGGACCGTAGTAGCCCCATTCTATGTTTAACCTATTCGCAGTCGGTTTTCCAGGAGATCTGGCGTTCGCCTGCATAGCAAAAGGATTAAAATAATTATAAGTTTAACACAGGATATATTTAATTGAAGATGAGATCCCATAAACGTAAGATAATTGGCATACTTTCGCGGTCAACACAAATGAGACGGCTCATTACCTTCGGTTCTCTTCGATGAATTTTTCAGAGAAAACGAGTTTTTTTGGAAACAAAGACTTTTTTTTACAATAAATTTAGTGGGTTTTAAAAAGCGTTACCTAATGAATACTTTTGAAAGTTAAACATTTTGATACAGTACACTAAAGTCCATGTTAGAAGAGGCAATTTTCTTGCGACCTGCAACGCCACGGCATTGCTAGACAAGTTGCCGAGGAAATTGCACGTGCAATATCCCCACTTAGCAACTTATCCCGCAATAAAAAATTGAGAGACAAGTTGGAGGAAACGTTTAATCAGTTTCTACTTTTCGCAACGTTACAAGACAAGTTCTGGCGTGCAACCCTTCTTGCAACTTTGTCTTGCAATGCTGCAAAAAAGAGCCAATCGCAGCCGGATCAAACACTGATGCATTGCCAGTTGCGGAGTAAATTGTGAACGTCTGAAAATACCTGAGCAACACGGAATGATTATTTGTCACAGAGATGGCGCTGCAAGTTGAAAGAAAAATTGGCTCTTGTAACATGACCTTCAGCTTGTTTGCTTTATTCATAGTGTTTTCAAAGAAATGAACCGACGCAAACATCCAAAAATCTCACTGACCGTGCTGTCGTAACACAATAGCAACTCGGCAACATTATCATCTGCCGATTCATCCTAAAAATTAACCCACAGATCCACCATCTTGGACGAACGTCTAAGGTTGTTACACATTCTTACACTTACCGTGCAACAGTTATTATAGTTGGTTTTGGTAAGCAGATTAAGACTTTTTCTAAATCATTCATCATTTTGACGATTTCATTTTCACTAGAGATGTGGACAGGAAGTTCCGTGGTCATGCCTGCTGAATGAATCTAGAAACCCCAAAGTGATTTTTTTAATAATTACATACATTACATGCATCACACTTTACACACGGCGATTAATTGGGCCAATTTCTACTTTAGATGCATCTTAAAGGGAGAAGTCGCCAGCAGAATGCTCTGTAAGCTCGAATTCACCAGCATTTTATAAATTACCATGAACCTAAATCAGAAATCGGCCCGATTAATCGCAGTGTGTAAACGTACCTTAAGTCTTTATTGTGCAGTTTTACTGCTAAGATGACAACCATTAATCCAGTGTCTGGCTACCATCAGCAGCTGTAAACAGCAGTTTCGCCCTGTCGGGGCTTGTCAGCATAGTGTAGCTGCTGGTAAGCCAGCACATCTAAACATAACACCAAAGGGTACGGAAACTGTCGAATACTAAAGTTCGTAGGACTGACGTTTCGGACAAAGGCCTCTGACGTTTCACTCCGACGAAGGGCCTTTGCTAAAAACGACAGTTCTACGAACTTTAATTCCAGACAATTTGCCAACTCTTTGGTCTTATACATGTCGTGCAACACTGTCTACGTAGCACTTTACTTTTAAATCCAAATATCCATACATACATATATAAATAAATAAATAATAAATAAACAAATAAATAAATATATTGAAAGCTGAACACAAATGCTGTTCATGTGGGAGGTTGGAGCATATGAGACGACCAGCGAACGTTCATCAAGCTCGTGATCTCAGAAAAACGATTTCTGTGCCCAAGACGGGAATCGAACCCGCAACCTTCTGATGACCGGTGAGACGCTTTAACCATTGAGCTACCAAGACTCAGATGGTGAGCTACACCAGTGCAACTTAGGACACCATCCGAGTCTTGGTAGCTCAATGACTAGAGCGTCTCATCGGTGATCAGAGGGTTGCGGGTTCGATTCCCGTCAAGGGCTCAGAAATCGTTTTTCTGAGACCACGAGCTTGACGAACGTTCGCTAGTCGTCTCGTAGGCATCCCTATCTTGATATACCTCGGTATATATGCCTCATTCGTACCATGATAAGTCGGCTATACACCACAGCCTCGAGTGACAACTTAAGTAAGTCGCCGCGTTCAGTCTAGGTGTATAATCAACCAATACATTTAAATACGTTTACGAGAATTCCTAGAGAGACAATAAAAACCTCTTTTGGCGTTTTTCCCCTTCTTCGGCCCCTTCTTCAGTATATATTCAACTAAATTGACAGCTCTGTAGAAGTGGTTACGCTTCGAAAAGTCAATAAAGGTTTTTATTGTTCTTCCAGTGATTAACTAAGGAACTCTGCAGAAAGCTGGCTCCGCGCTAATATAGATATACATGTCATGTATACAGATACATTCATATCAGATTAAGAACTTTATTAAAACTTTATTACGCATATATGGACATTTCTGGAGACCAGCTTCTTCTTCTGAGCAAAAAAGAAATTGAAGAAGGGACTGGCCCCCGAAACATATGTATGTAGTATATGTATATGTACTGTATAAGGATGCATAAAATCCTTTTATTTTCGAAGTAGTGTGTATCTATTTCAATGCTACAGTAAACAAGCAGGCCAGACACAAGCTAACTAACCGACCTGTTAGTAATTCAACCGAAGCAACGAACAAATATCAAGCAAACAAATGACTGATTTATACATTAGAAAGACAGACAGACAGAAAGATTAATAGATACATACATACATACGGACAGACACTCAGGCAGACAAATAGACAGGCAAACCTACCGACCGACAACATGAAACAGGAAAATAACAACTTGTTAAAACATCACAATTTGCTGTACAATTCAACTTCTGCTGAATCGGGATTCCACGAGGGTATATTAGCTGGCACTGAAGAAGATATTTCACAAATCTGATAACCTAACATGGTGCTTTTACATAGATTTGTTATCTACGTATACATTGACTTGTAACATTTTGATCATAAAAACAAAATCTTACCAAATCATAATCAACAGGCTTGTCATAGGAGTCTCTCCATTTCTTTATAAACTCCATAAATTCAAAATTAATCGGTAGCTTTAGGTCGTCAGCACCTCCAGCATTAGAGTCTTTCTGTTTCAAGAAGTTAAGAGTTGCTTCAAGTTCTTCAACATTTCGCTTGTGTTTTTGTGAGGCCTCATGCATGTCCTATGAAATACAAACATTGGTCCGCAAATATTGAACCTATCAAGAAGGTTGATCTCTGTTTTTGTTTTGTTCTTTTTTTGAGATTTCTGCGGTTGAACTGCACAATTGGAACGTACCTGCTGAAGTTTTGACTTACATCTGGGAAACAAATAAAACCTTCGCAGCACTTCGAATTCTTCCTACAACAGAATTATAGCGTTAGTGTATGTAAAAAAGCTCAACAGGGCAGGTTTCTCTTTACACTGTTCTGCTCAAATGCGACTTACTCTTGATAGTCAGCACAACAATAACGATTAACTATAGTGGCAAATGTTGTGCGCCATGTGGTAGCTTGGTGAGCGTAGATGAAATTACGCATGCTCCTCAAGCTTATTAACTTAGAAAAGTTTTCTGAGTCCTTGACGGGGATTGAACCCGTAACCTGATCGCCGGTGAGATGCTTTAACCATTGAGCTACATGGGTGATACTCACGTTAAGTGGTGATCATCCTCGGGGTAATATGAAACGAAAAATTCACAATTAATCTACACTGAAGTCAATTGAAAAAGTTGACTCGAGCGGGATTTGAACTCGCACCTTCGGGAATCCGGTCCGCCGCTCTACCTGTTGAGCCGTCGAGTCTACAGGGATTGAATAATTTTTAATTGGTTAATTGAGTGGTGATCCCGCACAGTTTCATTCGAGGTAACTTGTCTGGAGCCCGAAATTTCTTACCACAGTAGTTCTGCCATCTGAGTCCATGTAACTCAATGGTTAGAGTATCTCACCAGCGATCAGAAGGTTACGGGTTCAATTCCTATCTGGGACTCTTCAGGGACTCAGAAACTTTTCTGAGTTGATAAGCTTGAGAAGCATCCTAAGCTTGGGGAGCAACTTCCACTCGTGTTTGTATAACTGTATGGAAACACAGAAAACGCTTTCTATTTCTTAGTCAGAACTCGTTACCATTCTCACGACGGCGGCATAGTGGGTCGAGCTGTGCACTAGATTCCCTGCTTCGCGGGCTCGGCCGAAAAATGCCGCCCAACCAAGATCCAAGAGTTGCATTTTTCGTAACTGCTCCAAGCTGGGTCTTAAAATATATGCCTCTGATACTGGAAAGTTTATTTTCATTTAATGTAGCATCCATCATACGCGATCGCATGTAAATACGGTACTCCAACCAGCTTGGCGTTAGAAAATGCAGTACAGAAAGCAGAAACTTTTCGCTTGGATGTACCACCATAAATTTAAACCTATAAACCTCCTACAAACCTGACTGAACATTACTATGAATGGATTCAAAGTAGAGAAGAAATCCATATCTATGTCCAAGATGTATGGCTCTTCCAGATGGAATAATAATCCACCTACGAATGACTGAAAATCACGATTTTTCGGAGATTCTTTGTGAATACGGCACTTCTTTGTACAAACAATATGGCTGTTCTCACAGTTCACGTCGGGTTCCTGTTCAAATTGTTTCTGGTTGTTTGCATTTATGCACTGTTCTCTAGTATTTAAAGCCGTCGATATCTCCTCTGGTTCATTAGTGGTTTGATCGTCGGTTTGATCGTCAGTTAGATCATTAAATGACATCGTCAAGACTACCAAAATCAGTTCTTTGCAGCTTTCCAGTTCTTCTATAGGAGCGTATAATCCATCTTCACAAAAGTATTGTTCACAGCTACTCACTCTAGAAATAAAGAGACTTTGGATACTATATTAAATACAAAAGAGTGCGTTTGATCGTTAGATTTAACATAGAGTGGAGCATATGAAAAACGGCAATGCAGAGTAAAAGTGACGTTTCGACCGAAAAAGCTTTTTAGCCAGGATAAATGTCTTTCGTCGAACTGAAGGGCCTTCACTCGAAACGTCAGCTTTACAATTTAGTAAAGTGTTGGCAGTTCCCTAACCATTTTGATTTATAACGTCGTTCAACGTTGTCTACGCAGCACTCTACTAACATATCAATGTGTAAGAAAGCAGGGCTAGTATTTTAAAGTGAGTGTGGTTCCACTGTAGCATCAAATGCTCGGATTGTAAGGTTTCGGTACATCTCCTCAGATAAGCTTTTAAGACAAAAGATAAGACAAGACAGATAAGACAAAATTTAGGCAAAAGTTGAGTTGATTTGTGCAACTGCTTGTTTTGTGATCAAATGAGTCCCGTAGTGATGTTCGTCATAGTTTGTTCTTCCTTGGTGGGTTATTGCGGATCAAACCGGCAACCTTCTCGTGACCAGCGACATGCTCTAAATATTAAACACGGAGCTCAATCAAGCTCAATCAGGTCGAAAGTCAATCAGTCAATCGGTACAGGTGCCTTCTCCTCCTTATTCATGTCATGATTGACGAGAAGTAGCCAATTTACCTCGTCGGTGGAAGATCTTGTTCCATCATGACGAAACGCAAAGCTTCGTGATCAAGGCTAACTCCAACCACTCTCAGTTACACTGGGGTTTATCCTTGTGCTTGTCTACTGTCTCGTTACTTCCGACTTCAACATTACCTCATTCATCACCAAGTAGTTTTAACCCCATGCCACAATCACTGGGTAATCCACCATCGTCCTTGTTTATCGTTGGTTCCACCGATTTTATTAGTGCAAGGCGAAACTTTTGGCGATTTCTACTCGCATTACTAACCTCGATTAGTCCCTTTTAGGCGGCCATCTTCGTTCTGAACGACCAACCATTCCCAGACCTTATAATGACCTCTGCTGTACTGTGGAAGAGGGAGTTTCATAAACCTCTTTCTCCAGCTGCTTTGGAGGGTTTTCTTGGAGAGAGGTTTCTCTCCACTGCTTGAAACCAGTTGTGTTACTGTGTGGTGTTTATACTTGGTGAAGGAAATTTACGAGTTTTAAAATTAAACTGGACCCTAATAGGACCAGTTGCAAAAAAATGCAACTCTAGAGCTTCTGGCTGGAAATCAAATACATGACCCTATGAATCTAGTGCAGTGCTCTGGGGATATAAATATCATTTCATGTTATCTAATGAAAATGCAAAATATTTCGTGAATATACCCATTTCACTTCACCTGCATTATCATCTACATTTGTAGAGAATTCATGACCATGCTTTCAGCAATGGCCTTCGTAGCTGAGTTGGCAGAGCACTGCACTAAGTTCAAAGGGTCAAGGGTTTAATTCCCAAGCCAGATACCCTAAACTTGCATTTTTTTGCAGTTGGTCCTGGTCTTAAAAGTATATATACCATTCTGACACTCATACCATTTCATGTTATCAAGTGTAAATGCCAAATATTCCTTGTACTAATTATTCTCTGTGTAAGCTCCTTCCGCTCAAAACCAGTTTGATCAAGTCTCACCCATGCTTAGTCTGTTCTGTGCTGTATCCCCTACAACCACCTTGTGTCCTCTGTCACTGCCTCAGATAACACTGGCATACATGATGGGTCTTGCACAAAATAATAGTTGCCAAAACCATGTGCTCCTTTTCCTAAATGTTTAAAACTACCCGCCTGGACTTTAAACATTCTTCGGCGTCAATGACAAACTTACCTGATAGTCCCTGTTGTTTTGTGTTTACCAACATGAAACACCATGACTTTGTCATCCATCTGTTGGGACCAGGGTGGTTTGATCCAAATAACTTTCTTGACATGGCCAGCATAAACAGTCGGTAAAATCCAATCAGCGATACTTAGAATGTCGAAAAGAAAATCTTTATCGTATGCATTGTCCGCTTTAAGGTCTGTTGGTACCATCAAATCCGGATGAGAATCAAAATGCATCAAGGTTATTCCGGCAAAGGGAAGATGTTTGGAGCCAATGGCTCTGTAAATATAAGGTAAAACCTCTTGATGGTATTCGCATACCCATACAGGAACTTTTTCGTACAATCGCAATTCTCTTTTTGCTTTTTTTTGAGGGTATTCTGACAATTTACTTGTTCTTGACGATTCCGCCATGTTTTATGTATCAGGAAACAGCGACTACCACAGGCACAGCTTACCCAAGAATCTGGAAAAAACAGCTGGGAGTGTGCCGATCATTAAACCACGCCCTTACAAGCCTTTACCGCAGAATAGGACTGTGTCTTCGCAAGCAGGATCAGTGGCCCATGTAAGTCCTTGCAAGCAGGATCAGTACGGCCAACGGCAGACGATTTTAGTCGATCGTTAAGGGGACACGTCCTGCAGGGGAATACATAAAGATTAAGTTCTTGTTTTTTATTAGTCCTGATTACTCATGATTCTCTGTTGGGCCCATTCTTCTTTCACAATAATTATTTTTTTTCCTTTATTGATTACTAATTTGGTATTTCCTTCTATTTTTTCCAATCTATCTAGTTCTCTCTTTACATCCTATACAACTCTAGTTGAGTTTGCAAACTCTTCATTTGTATATTTCAATTAATTGATGTGAGGAAGCCCATAATTTATAAAACTTGTGGTTTCTAGTTGGGTTTCCTTGCCACTCTTTATTTTATCTTATCTTTACTATGTTTGTCAGGTTATGTAATTATGTATATTGTAGCAACTGAAATCAATAAACTCAGACTCAATAAACTCAATTCTCTAATCCATACAAATTCTACAGCTGAGAAATGTCCAGACACACTTTAGCATTTCATTGTGCATGCTAATAAACACTAGTGTAAGTACATTAGCAATCTTTACTACATAAGGAGGCACTGCCATAGTACTATACATCGTACTCTGTATTCTACTCAACATTAATGCAAGTCAACGTAAGTAACATCTGCATAGTACATGACATATATGTATTCTGTATCACAAATGTAAACTATTAAATATAGGATTATGCATGCTAGAACTCTTTTGAAATATGGACTAGCATGCACTTTAGTTACCGAAACAGATGATGGCCATTTTTATGGTGTCTGATGGATATGTTGCACCAGCTATGCACCTTCGTTTAGTGTAAGTGAATAATTGTCAAAAACGAGACCGAATAATTGTCATACATGAAGTTCTGCACAATCTTGCGACTAAATCAAATAACAGTTACGAGGCGTACCACAAGCATCAAGAAAGAGGGAAATTCAAAATAAGGAGTGTAGATCGCTTGCAATTTAAATGTCACAGCTATGGTTACGAGTAATTTAAAATATCCTCAACTTCTGCGTTCTTGCAGAGTTATTCTTAGACTTTTCGTTCACCAATCGGCGGTCACACGCAAGTTTGATAAGTACAACCTTGGAAAGAAAACTTCTAGGTAGATGGATTTAAATTTTTAGAAATTTGCATACTTATAAAGTCTTATTATACCGTATTCATCTTTGCTTTGGACTTCATTTACGACAGGAAATTTAGGAACAGAGTTAACAAGGTGATTACAATTTATGATCTATTGCAGTATTGGTTATTGTTAGATAATGGCGATAGCATGATATTGACAGGAGAACTACAGAATAATTTTTCGCTGAACGTAAAAGGAATATTGTAGTCTTGATTTACCCGGAATGTTTGTTACGATCAGCTGTCATGAAAAATACTGTACTCTCGGTAGAGTATGAGAGATGGGAATTAGGTCATTTTGTTCCATATCCTTTACCTTGTAACTGTCAGAAAGCAGTTAAAGTAGTAAAAAACCACGGATCTGGACATGATTTTGTTTTCGGGGGAGCATTCCACTGAAACAGTGAAAGTTCCAACCTATATATGTGGAGGCCCAGAAATAGTGCTTATCTCATGACACACCAACAATTCATTATTTTAACCGAAATGTTAAATCCTTTATTCACGTCAGTATCCAAGAGTGTGATGTCTTTGCAAACGTTTTCATTTGAAAAGAGATAACTCCTTATCACATGCCAATGGGTGCATGTCTTAATTTCTAACTACCAACATTCTTTTACAGTAAAGTGAAAAATAATGGAATGTAATTGTGAGTGAGTCATGAGAGAAGGTGGTAAATTAATTTTCACTCATTTGATAAAGGATTTTACATCACTCAATCATGTAGCTTGAACAGCCATTCTGGGCCTTGGGCCCCTTGTAGTCATTAAGCTTTTTTGCCTTTTTAATTATCTGATACTGTACTTTGTGGGGATCAAGATGGGTATGGCCCACCTCTGGGTTTGCTAGCTAATGAAAGTAAATTGTGCGATCACAAAATTAAAAGTTAGTATGTGTTGAAAGTAACTGTCAAAATTAGTGTAGTATTAAGAAGGCTGTTGGAGGTGATGACTAGTTTGGTTGTTCTATGGCCTTAGTAAGTGACATCTCAAAAAGAAAATTAACACTGGCAGCTTAAAACATGTGAAAAGACATTCTTTATTTTAAAATTAAATAATAATAGTGTATTGACATTTTGTTACCTACTTCAACATTAGCAGAGAATGAATGAAAATGATTAATGTTACAGATCTAAGTACTATGAACTCAAAAATATTAATTACAGGTACATGTGAGCAATCATTCAGGTATGTTGGTTAAGGTTTAATCAGTCTTAAAGGTTTGCAGTATTCACAAGAATCCTTGCAATCACTGAGTTGTTGAAATGCTGGTCACCAAAAACTAAAATGTAAACAGTGACAGGTCCAGGCTGTATTAAAAGGTGGGATTTGCTGAATAACATTTGGGACTGTTTTAACTCAAAAGGAGCAGTCTAGTTAGGTTCAGGACGTTGAACGTAGGAGCATGTTTCTCTAGGAAATTTTGGAATTCTTTTCAGATCTTATTCATGGTAACTTTTACCAAAAACTTTAGGTTTAAGCTTGATAATTTATCCTGTGGGTACATGTGGCGCAGTATGTTTATAATGAGATTTATAATGTGTGAGAGACATCTACAATATTATTCATTTTATTACACAGTCTGAAATGTTTTACATAAAAAAGTGTGTGTTTCTATTCATTTTGCATGGTCAACACTACATGACTACTATTTGAAACTTGTCTTAAATAAAGTGGTAATGTCAAAGTAATGTCAAGTGTGTACTGTGTAAACCCAATACAGACTAAAAAAGGAAGAGAAGACGAAGATGTAATACAAAACAAATTCCAAAGAATACCATCTTGTAAACTCAAAATTCAAGTCAGAACAATATTTTGACTTTATTACAAAGTGATCTTCAAGCAGAATGATTACAAAAAGAAGCCTAGGTCCATGTGTACAATTTGTTTCGTATGTATCATATTTGCTGAAGTAATTGTTGGCAGGTTGTGGCTTATGCTCTAAGACAAAGATGAATTGACTAGATTGTAGTTTTGCAAACACCACAAACCAAATTGAAGTTTTCCTAACTACATTGTCAGCAATGACATCATAGCGGTTATTCTAAATGTTAGGTACAACACTGCAGATCTAAATTAGTTGATTCTTTTTCCAATATTGAATATGAATTTACTATAGCAAGAGCTAGTTACTTCAAATCTTCAGTTGGTGGGTTTGGTTGCTGCTTGTCAGCCAGTGGGGGTTTGGACCCATACAGATCAACTTCTGGTTAATGTTAACATAATACTGTTGAGCGTACTCTAGTCAATCCATATATTGTGCACAGTGGGAACAGTATATTTGTAGAATAATGAAGCAATCATCCAGTGACAAGGTTCAGGCTCAATCACTCAACTGTGCTGTTTAAATATCAATAAGTGTAAAACAAAAGTTTTGTACATGGTGAGGACTGTACCATTACATAAAAACGAGGCTCATTATAAGCGCTTTGAAAATTGCCAAGTTTTCAGACCTTACCTTGATTGACTATGTGTTCAGCAAGTGAAAGAGCTTTTGACTACACCTTGAATGCTACTGTACTTACTTGGCAATTATTACACTACTCTTACAGTGTACAGCTTTTCTATTTATCAATACAATGTATATAATTGCCTGATTTATCAACTTTTTAAGGCAAATAACCAAGGTACAGAGTTGTTTCACCTTGATCCACTCAAGGGGCATGTTGTCCCTGACGTTGCCCCAAGTGTTCGTCAAAAGGCTCTGGGGAATGCCTTGCAAGATGCAATCAGTGCTATTCTTGCATCAAAAGATGTCCCACTGGAGTTGCAAATTCAATGTGTGGAAGTGACCAAGGTAGTTTAAGATTTACAATTGACCCGTTCATGACCCGGGTCATGAACGGTAGTTTTGTAAGCTACGTTCAAAACTTTTCAAACCAGAGTCGTGTAAAACCATGTCTCACTAATTCTTTACCACTAATTACTTCTGTATACTAAGTTAACTTTACAAAATACAAATTATTCTAAAAAATACAAAAATATTTACAAAAAGTTGTTAGGAGAAACCGTACGGACTGCACTCCATAAAATCAATGAAACAGTTTACGTGTATCTGTATGTTACTTTAATTGTCCATCACAAAAACCATAGCTAGCCGATAATTTGAAAAAGTATAAAACAAAAAAACATACACCGAATAGAATCATCTTGTAAAACTCAAGAAATGAGTAAAAAACAAGAGAGAATGTTTAAATGGTAATATTTCGAATTTATTACAAATTCATCATCGGACCAATGAATTTGTAATAAATGCGAAATATTACCATTTCAACATTCTCTCTTGTTTTTTACTCATATCTTGAGTTTTACAAGATGATTCTATTCGGTGTATGTTTTGTTTTATACTTTTTCAATCACAGCTTCTTGCAATAAATGGACCGTATTGAAGAGGTTCTTCTCTGTGTTTTACACACTTTAGTTAGAACCGGTAAATTTTGCTGAAGCTCAGTATTCTTTAACGTCTTAAAATTTTAGCTTAACAAAGTTCTTATCAAGTTCACAATTCTTTTCCTTGATTTTAATGAGCAGTTTACTCAACACAAATTTATAGCAGTCCAAAACTTTGGTTTAATTTTAGTCTGTACTTTAGTTTAAGTCTGCACTTTAATTTTGAGCGCACTGGAGTGTCATCAGTCAAACAGCATTCGATTTTTTGATGCCAATTTAAGGCAAGATATTGTAGCGACAGGAGTTTAGCGTCCTTAGTTATTCCTTGATATTTTTGCGTAAGAAGACACAACTTTAAAAAAATGCTTCTTTGTAAAATTTCAATCTTCTAGCCTCTCGATTGGGGAGTAATCGTAAGAAAAGATAGAACTGGGACAAAGTGTCACCAATCTTCAATGAAGCATTTATGCCTGTCGATTCCTTTTTCCAGATTAATGTAAGCCGTGATTCAGCTTTCGCGTTGGTGTACTGGAAAGTCGAAGATGACGAAAAAGAGGAATTAGTGGCAAAATTACTAAAGGACAACATTGATCAAATAAGGTTGGTATTTTAACTAGTTACGATGTCACTGTAGATGATATTTCTTTTTGACGATATTTTTATGCCATTAATTGAAATGCACAGTCCGAATATCATTACCAACAGGAGTTTGATGAAATTCTTCAAAAAATATGAGAAATACTTACTTTTCATTTTATGAGCAGGGTTCATAGCGTGACGGTAAATATACAGACTTTGGATGTGGTTATGCAACGTTACACATACGAAAGATATTATTGCTGGCTTCACATTGACATTTGCTAACAATCTGACGATTATATTGATAATATATTACCAGCCGAAGCTTTAATCCTAATCCTTTCTAAGTCTAACCTGAGTCTAACCCTGACCTCTATTTCTGACCCCAATTCCTAACTCTATTCATAGAAGAGATTTAACCTATTCATAGAAGAGATTTAAATCGAAAGATCCAACTCAGATTTTCGACCTCATGTCAGTCTGAGAAGACACTGTGGTGTATGCTAGAGTAAACCAGGAGACTACAATGATTATAAAAGCAAGCGTGGACTCTTCTTTTATTCACGAGAATGTTCCTCGTTTTCGTATTGTTACCCATTGCACATACAGTATAATATACCTCTGAGTATGTATTGTAGAGTACTCGTGTACATAGCGTCATGTTACCACCGCATAACCGTTGAATTTCATTCACATCAACACGAAAGTTATACTGCAAGAACTTGTAGGTTCGAAAAATGAGGCAAGGCAATATCGTACGATTGCA
Source organism: Nanipora kamurai (assembly GCA_036872915.1). Classification (NCBI taxonomy): domain Eukaryota; kingdom Metazoa; phylum Cnidaria; class Anthozoa; order Scleralcyonacea; family Helioporidae; genus Nanipora; species Nanipora kamurai. Next base: position 254,252 of record JBAHVQ010000366.1, on the reverse strand, counting down.
GACTGCTCCACAAATCACCATGCGTCACTTTTCGTACTGTACGAGCAAAAACGACCTCAGCCGCATAACAAAATGAATGTGCTTTTAAATAGTACTTTTATTTTCATATTGCAGAATGGTTCTTCCCACGTACCATCATCTCTCACACACTCCAACGATACATTTTGTGAAGGATAAGAAAGATAGTTATTTACGTCGTCTAGACTCTCTTTTAGATTTTTGTTCTCAAGACGACACGAAGAAGTAGATGTACTTATCACCATTGTCAATCGAAATGTGCTCATGAAACGTGGCGTTCTTCAGTGCAGCTGATAAAAAGTAATAATGAAGCTGCGAAGATATCAGCCGCAGAGGCTGCCGAAATGTCAGAATTTAATTAAAGTCATCTGGAAGAACCATTGTCAATAATGATACAGATCCCCGATTCAAAACGTTCACAAAAAACCTTTCACAATGAAGCTGCGACTTAAGTTGGGACGCCCCTTACACAAATCATTTGTATTACTAACGACAATAACATTCGAATGGCACGGCTGACAGCCTAATTGCTTGATTATTCCAAATTTCTACTATGTTGAACACCGTTAATTGTTAATTGACAATATTAGTCTGATGATGAATTTGTCATAAATTCGAAATATTACCATTTAAACATTCTTTCTTGCTTTTTTCCTCATATCTTGCGTTTTACAAGATGATTATATTCGGTATATGTTTTGTTTTATACCACTCTGGTATGTTTGGCATTATCGCGGGCTCGAGAAAACGATAGACAATCCAGCAACTATTTTTGCTACTTCTGGAAAGAATACGTCTAATGTTTTCAGTTGTTCTCTCAAAAACGACGAGGTAAAACTTGAAACAACGGGGGAAGAATGCCCTGTCATTTCCGCCTCGCGAGAACCCTGTTTCGTTCATGTAAACCAAGGTTTAACTCGTTATCCCTGGTTCACACGAGCGACCTATAAGAACCTGGGGTTGGTTGTTCGAAGCCTGAATAGCTTATCCAGTGGATAATTCCTAACGAGTGAGGAACGTCATCCGTCTTTTGAACAACCAAACTTAAAGTTTATCGATAGTCAAAAGGTTTGGGAAACTGCCGGAACTTAAGAATGCTTAAACTGACGGTTCGAACGAAGGCCCTCCGTCGGAATGAAGGCCCTTATGATAAGCCTTGATAGCTTATCTAATCGATAAATCGTAAGTACTATTCAAGCACTGAATAACTGAACTTTAATTTTATTCACTAAATTTGAAGATGTCCACTGGATAGTTCTATTCGTTAGTTGAAATTTAAGTTTAGTTGTCTAATGAATGTAAAACGCCATTCACTCGTTTCGATTTATCTACCGGAGAAGCTATCTTAGCTTTCAACAACCGACTCCAGATCAATAAGACAACAAAGCATGACTTCTCTGGGAATTGCACAACACAAAACCACCAGAATTTTTCTTTGTTTCGTCTATTGTTTGGCTGTTGGCTTATGCTTCATTATGCCTATGCTCACCTATGAATCAGGCTTTTTACCCTTCCAGCCTGGTAAGATATCTTCTGGCCCTCAGGTGAAGCCAAACTTGGCGGACATGGAGGTGATTTTTGCACGTCAATTTCAGTTTCCTGCACGGTTTCGCACGTCAGTTCCTGAAACGGACGTGCAAATTGGCCACCTTGCCGGCCATGTTTGGCTTCATTTCTTACCTGACCGATAAACTGGAGTTCTCCCCTCTAGTCATACATAGAGCTCACTATTCCAGTCGCACATATACAGTGTACGCGCGATTTAATGCATGCAAATTGGATGCATAAATTGATTTCGATAGATTTTCGAAAGAATTTTGAACAGATTGAATTGTTTACACTTTCTTTTGAAAAATGTGGAAGCAAAAGGGTTAAAAAATGTCAGTTCAGCGGAATGACAAAAACCGTTGTTCAGCAAAAACCGTCTGAGTTTTTTTCCTTTGCTCTTTGTTCTACCTTTGTTTTGCATTGTTCTCTCATTATTTCTTTTGTTCTATAGGTGTCCAATAAATCGGACACTGGATGTCCGAAGGGTTATTCCTTTAACACTTAGAATCGTATATATGGGACTATAATGATTTACAATTCACGACTATATATATTCCTTGTATTTATTATTCTCTCGACTTATAAACACCTTCTATATTCCTATCTACCTCGTGCTCTTTCTATATGTTCAACTATCAATCAAGTTCTTTTTGTCCAATCATGTGTAGTCTAATACTAGTAATAGTTAGTATCTAATATCAACATAAATTATACATATATTACAGGGACATCTGGAGCAAAAGAACAAATGAATAAACAAAGCAAACACAAAATGAGAACGAAAAACAGAAAAAATAATTTTGAACTGAGAGGGTTTAAAAAATTATTTAATCATTAAAGTTTACCCCAAGAGCAATAAACAGCTCATCTAGGGGGCTCACTTCACATTTACATCAATATATAACACACAAACTTGATCAGACCTACATAACGATTATATAAATACATATAAATACACACAACAAATGCTGAAAAATGAAATAGCGTAAACATATTCAAGACTCCTGGATATGAAACCGTTTTGATTCTTTGATAAAGTTCTGAACAAGATGGAAGATTTGAACATTTTCATCCTTAGAGAGTTCTGTGGATCCAAACAAAAAAAGTCTAATTTTTTGCGATTCAGACATTGCATGCCATTCTTCAGTAAGAATGCGAGCAGCAGAGGTGAGCAGCCTTAATCTGGGAGCAGTAAAAATCGGACAATGTAAAAAATAATGATTAATGGTTTCAATCTCAAAACCACAGGCACATTTTGCAGATGGTTTACAACCAATTCTAAATAGATGATAAAAGCAGGCACGTCCAAACGTATTCGAGTATGACTGATAGATGAATATCTATCAAGAGAAAAATTAAATAAAGTTGGACTCGTTGAACAATTAAAATGAACTAACAAAGCCTTTTTGAAACAAGTGACTGATTGAAGGTTACGCACAGATGTGTCCAAACCATTCCATAAATTGGTAGACGATGGAAAAAAAGATTTTTTAAAATGCTCTGTACGCACTGGAAACAGGGTAAAATCAGTTTGCGATCACAAAGAATAATGAGTTCTTTCAGAAACCTGGGGAGGTAGCAACTCTTTTAGATAATTCGGTACAAGATTGTTAACGATCTTATAATAAAACATTAACTGATGAATAGTTCGTCTGAGTTTCATATCTTCCCATTCTAATTCTTTCATCAAATTTTGCCTACTGGTGCCCTTAATGGCATCTGTAACAATTTTAGCAGATTCATATTGAACAAACTCGAGAAGATCGCTCTCACCATCCGTACAACCATCCCAGGGGGTTAAGATTGACTTCAAAGACTAAAGTAAAAGAGGAACGTCTGAGAAATCATAAAACAACTCACAAGTATAAAATTGGCGGTAAAGTAACCGGGGTTTCTTTATTTACTAAAATTTTAAACAACTTCGTCATACTAACTATGTCGTAGGTCATAAGATCTCTAAAATAAGTAGACGAGATTTACTGGACAACTTAATGCAATCCTGTCGATATAGTGTTAGTATAATAGAGGCTTAAGGTTGAGTTTGATGGGATTAGGCTTTAGTTTGAAACTGTTATCGCATGTTGATGTGCTTTGAGTTGGGAATGCATGGGAATGAAGTTTGTTTCAGGGTTAGGTCGGAGTTAGAAAATCTTTGGAACGACGTTACTGATCAAAAATTGGAAATATGACATCATCTCCATCATATGAGCACGAAATTGAACAGTTATAAACATGCATTACATATGCTAAGCAAGAAATCATAACCTCACCCCTGACTCCGCGGCGTCTGGGATGAGTTATAACATAGTGACACGATAGTCTGCTAAGGCAGACTGCTCTCGTCCGCTCCCCGCTGGAAGCGAAAGAGAAACTGTTTCTAGTAACACAATGACACAGTTCATATTTTAAAACATGACAAGAGAAGTTTAGTATCAGTATTATTATAGTAGTTGTTATGTAAGATAATTAGCGCCAAACTCATCAATGCTAACACTACTTACAACTTTAACTTAACCCGAACTCAAACTTCAACCCTAACACGAACTTTAATCGTTAGATAAGTCGGAGTTTGGCTTAACATACGTTTAGGTTGGAACATGTAATTGATATGTATTTTGGGTTTATGTTGATGAATAGTGACTGTTAGCTGCCATGACTGTCGATAATCTTCAAGGCATGCACCACACTAATCTTTCATGAATATAGATTTTGTGTCAAGTAGTGAAGATGAATTCAAAACCGAGGCAAGTTTTGAAGTTCGTGTGGAATAGCCTGGTTTGTAATGTAACGGCGCATGTTCCTGACAAATGTCTGTTGTCTATTTTCACAGTTTCGTAATTGTACTTATTGTCTGAAGATTTAGCAGTTGGAATTAGTCATTTAGGCCAAGAAATAGTTTGCCAAGGTCCGACAGATCAATAGTGCTGCTAAATGGCTGTGTGGTGATTCTTTACGAGCTTAATAACAGAGATCAAGTCTCCTTGGTCAACAAACACGGTCAACCCCATTTCAGCACACATTGATAGCTTGCATGTACTCAAGTACCCTCCAAAATCAACTCATCCCTGACGCTGCTTCAATATCGCCCACAGACGTGTCGACTATAGTGAGTTGATCTTCAAAGACGGATTTGGCACCGTAACTGACGTATCACCGGTGACTACCATTTCGCTGATTGTACATTTAATTTTTGCAGACATCGAGTAGAACCCACCTAGATTGTTCGGCAGCGTTGTACATTCAGCATCCGGCAGCAGATCAGTGCCAATAGGCAATCTCTAGTAAGTACATTGTTAAGCTCTGTATAATCTAGCGCCCAGTAATCCTCAAGGGAATATGAAGAGAAAGTGTCATAATTGTCAAGTGGTGGGAACATCAAGTGAAGAATATTACCTAACTACCATAGGGGAAGAGCAAACCAGGTTCATGTTGAGGAATAATCACAATATGATACCTACAACACTTTCAAGGTTTTCAATAAATTAAGTTCAATTCACAACCAAGAATTCTTCGGGACATAGGAATCCAAATATTGAGTTTGGTTAAAAAAAAAACAAACTAGTTACAGTGGACCACATCTCCGGAACCATACATAGTCAATTTAGAAACAGGGATCTCTATTCCTTTGCCACCTCACAAATGATTTTTTATTGTATATTTTGTATTACATATTATTTTTATTTTATTTTATATACCTACAATTCTTTGTTGTTTTTTGTTTCTAGCAAAGAGTGTTCTTTGTACTAGAATATTTGGAGAAGCCTTATGAAAAAAACTCAGTAGTTTGGTCCTGGGTCAGTGTTGGTATAGCTGGTATGAAAACCAAAAGATTATTTAGGACACGAGTCTCGTTTCGACATCGTTGCTACAGTATTCCGTGCCTTTGTTCAGTCTTCGACCTAATGTTTTAACTATCCGTTTTAAAATGAACAGGGATTTTGAGGTTCTCTTGAAAATGACAAGGTTCAGACTTACGAAGAAGAATTTGTAAATACCTCAGCAATTATGACATCACAGATTTAAGATCTATAAGTTAGATTTCCCCACAAGGACAAGATAAGAAAATCACAAACTTCGCGATGCGTTTACTGAATGTATCTTCGGTAATTTAAGCCATCCTCAACAATTTAAGCCTTAGACAGAAAACTTCAAAAGTCACCGCACTTAACTCATGACGTATAGAGATACTGCACAATTTGTCCTACTTAGAGTTTTTATTTGCTACTTTGTATTTATTGCTCGCATGATTTACCACGATATGATAATAACTGAAATGCTGACTCCGCGCTTAGGCAGCCCATATGACGAACCTGCACCTCAGCTTTCCATCTGGGTCTTGGTAGCTGAATGGTTAGAGCGTCTCACCGGTCTTCAGAAGGTTGCGGGTTCAATTCCCGTCCAGGGCTCAGAGAGTTTTTCTGAGATAACGAGCTTGACGAACATTCGCTAATCGTCTAACATATAGACCATATTTGGCACCAAAGCACTCTTCTGAAAATTTTGACCTTTTTATATAGAGACTCGCATGTTAACACGCATTGTAGCTTGAAGGTGATCAAATTGTACTGTAGTTGCGCGTTCTATGTATAAAATAGAGAAGTTCACCTGAGGAAAAGAACGATGGGTAATCAGAACACGATTGAGAAGAAGCACATGACCCAAGAATTTCTTTTCAATTTGTACTGATTATTCATCGTCAGTGGCGAAGCTTAGCATATCAGCAAGTCATGCAATGCAAATTTAAAAATTTCAGGACTAAACAACAGGTCTTGCTATGGAAACCTTACAATTATCTACAATATTCGTTTGTCAAACGCAAAAACTGTCCTTGATGTACGAATTAATTTTAAAGTTGCTTTTCATGACTCGTATATTGCAATGCATTGTTTTTATAATATTGCATGGCACCAGCTGTTACTATGGCTAACCACGCCACTGCTCGTTATTCCTTCCATAATGTAAACTCCACAATTGTCTTATGTGACATTTCATGACATACAATGTTCAGAGTTAATGGTAGAGTTGACTGCTTGAATTTATGAAGGAAAATAGTTTCTTTCTACATAAACTTGGCAGTCTACCAACTGTTTAACTTTCTGCGTTGTTTTGTATACTGCCTACGCAGCATCCTGTATTTTTCCAAATTTAAATTTGTTATTTGCAACATTGTTAAAAATGACCAAAAAAGAGACCAGAAAGAGCTGTGACCCCCTTACACCTCTCAAATGGGAAGTGAGCTCACTGGAGCAGAGTCCCCGCAGAGTACCACCCACACCTGCACGTAAGCTCTTAGAGATTCTAGATATGTTATTTTTTCTTTGTTATTTAGTCTCAGGACAATCTAGTTGCTTTCCGCGTGGGAGCACTCTCTTACGAAAATTTAACATGTCATTCCACATGTGACAAACATGGAATTGAAACATTTTCTCAATTGAAATTTTCATTTCACTTATGAAAACGGAACGTTTTCACATATGAAATACCTAATTCACATGTGAGATGATATGGGTTAGAAATTTCACATGTGAAATGGAAGTATGAGAAACGGGTATTTCACTTATCAGATGCAAGATTTACGTATGAAAATTAATTCCACATAAGAAATAGTGTTTTCGTACGTGAAATGACATATGAAACTCCTGTAAGGGGCTCTCTTTCTCTGTGTTTACAATGAAGATACCTTGCAGGGGCTCTCTCTCTCCCTGTATTTACAATGAAGATACCTTGTAGGGGCTCTCTCTCTCTGTGTTTACAATGAAGGTACCTGCAGAATGGTTTACTAAGTGGATTGACCAAAACGACCTTAAATATAATCGGCCGCTGAAGATTTAATGGCTTGTCTATGACGGGAGAAGTTCTGACGAGCGGGAAGGTTAGCCGAATCCCAAGGAAACGTTTTCTGAGCATTTATACGGTGAAACATCGTGCTCGGTGGTCGAGCACCTTGCGTTACCTTTTGCTGTTTATCAAGTTCTATCCCACCACAACAATTTCAAAACAATGCTTAACATCATGAATTTTATCCTGGCTTAAGGATCATCCATGGAATGAATTTTGCTTGCCGTCAAAAGCCCTAAATTCCCTGTAAAGGTGAGATTACTTCTCGATTTCTTGTGAAAGTGGTTCGCAGCCGTTAACAAAGAAATGAATGAAATGTCAAATCTACTAAGGTTACGCGGGGGTGGAGTGACTCTTAAGCCAGCGACAAATATTCTACATACAGTACAAACAACGATGAGAACTCAGGCATGTGAGTTAGACCATTACGTTTGCTCTGTCGTTTCACAGGATTCCCATGTGGATATTGAATACTTTCAATTTTATATCATTATTATAGTCAACAAAACGCAAATCGAATTTAAATCTTTATAAGAAGCTTTGTCATTAGTTCTCGAGTACATGTTGTCAAGAACTACATCAAATATAAGCAGGTTAATGAACCTTACCTGCATGGATAATGACAATAGATTATCTCAAAAAATTAATTTATTATTGTATTAGAAAAACCACCCTGTTCTTGTAACAACTCAGTATTTACTCTGGGCCACAGGGAATGCCGTTTTCGTCGACTCTTTGTCCTTTGAGCTTACCTTTGCAACAGGAAAAACAATGTTTACGTAAAGGCTTCTTTCGAGTGTTTGATTCATTACTCTAAGTACATCCGTTTCAATATTATAAACCATCAACCCAAAGAGTTTCAATCTTTGTGTCCAGACTAGATGATACCGCTAGATTGACGTCAAGTCGACTTACAGATTTTCCTCTAAATGTCAAAACATGTCAGTTCTTTTAAACACAGAGGCACTTAGAGACAGTAAGTGTGGTTACCAACTTAAACACAGTGACGTCGGTTCTCAACGTTTGTATATTGTGACCCAATTTTTCGGAAAGGTTTATAAGGAATATGTCAGATGAAAATATGGGCATCTGAAGCTCGTCCCAGGATTTAGTTGGTTTTTGGCTATTTTGAAAAGGAGCGACATTGTTTTCTTCAGTATCCTCAGTGCTTTAAAGACGTAGACCATTATCGGATAAAGAGTATATTGCAGGGACAACTGTTTGAGCAACACAAAGGTTCCGGATTCATACATCACCAACGAATTTCTCTTGGATCAAAGGTGAGTGGAAAAGCTTTCGGCGATTCTATGTGTAGGGTGAAGATCATCAGACAAAGCCTGTGAAATATGTTAACAGAATTAGGCTAAGTAATTTGAATTTGATGAGAAGAAATGTTGCATGTGTTAAATGATTTAAGTTCACATGATGGTGTATGTAAATCTCTTTGAATACCTGGATGTTTGCATGGTGATCGTTTGGGAATATTTTCGGATTTTTGACTAACCAATTCACCACATCCATTCATCCAGAGGGGAGCTGGTGGCACAGTGATGTCTCTCACTTCTATGACTAGGGTTCTCTTCCGGCTTTGAGCGGTTGTCTGGTTAAAGTTACTTTGGTCAAATGTGAGAAGAGTGTTGCCCAGTCTAACTGTACCATTCATCGCAATTTTTGTTACCTCCTGTAGTAACACTGGATGCATGAGGGGATGACCTTATAAAACAACTAAGGGGAACAGCTTAGTTGATAGGGTTATCCAGTATATATAAAAGCACTTTACTTTAATTTACTTTACTTGTTGAGAAAGTAGTTCATCTTTGAACACAATTTGTGTGGAACTGAAGAAAAAGAAGATAAATTTGGTTCATGTAAGACTTTTAAATTTAAATCAATGCGTAAGTAAGTACGGAGCAACCCGTTGCAGTTACATTGGATAATGGCCAATAGATGAAAGTTATTCTCTGTTATCGGAGTCACTAAATCGTACGTTGAAGTGACGCTGACTTATTTCTTAATATTGATGCAGAACGACAGAGAAAATCAAAGTATAATGTCTGCAATGGTTTGTAATATTATACAAGTCGTCACTAAGTTCGCGATCTCTTTTCTGATTTGTGCAGAGCGTAAATTAAATTTTCGAAATCGGTGCCTTTCATGGCATTCGGCTGTTGATTAAGCGGTATTATAAGATAACATGTGTCATACGCAAGCTCTGATTGGTCAATACCCATGTTTGGATCTGGCTCTCCAAACACGGACGATTTCCCGCCAAAACTTTACTGAATTTTGTGACGCACATTCAGTCTTATTATTTCATAAAGGAAATACCTAATGGACTTTTGTGTGTTTGGATACTGCGATTCAAACACTTGGTATGCTGTTTGACTTTCGAAAAGCTAAAAAAACGGTTCGCTTGTGTTTTTTCGCCGCGGTGAGATGGCTTGAGTTACGTTGGGTTGATCTTTAGAAACTTGTCACAGATTAGTAGTTAATGATTTTTAAGAGAATTGCCCACTGCATCCACGTATTGATAAAGTGAACAGTTTTTTTATCTGACGAATAGTGAACGTTCGTCAAGCTCGTTATCTCAGAAAAACGATTTTTGAGCGCTAGATGGGAATCGAACCCACAACCTTCTGATGACATGTGAGACACTCTAACCATCAAGCGTCTCACCGGTCATCAGAAAGTTGCGCGTTCGATTCCCGTCTAGGGCGCAGAAATCGTTTTTCTGAGATAATGTGCTTGACGAACGTTCACTAGTCGTCTGATATTTACCAAGCTCCCACAGGAACCAAATTTGTGTTCAGCATTAAGCAGTTTTTTTATCTGTCGTTATTTTATAAAAGAAGTACCTAATGGGTTTCCATGCTTGCATAACCTTATCCAAACACTTCGAATGTTGTTCAACTTTCGAAAGCCAAAAAACACTCGCATAGTGACTCCTGTTACTCTTACGCTTTTCGAAAGCCTCGCAACATCCCTCTTGTGTGGATAAGGCTCTCCAAATATGGAAATCTATTAGATATTTCTTAAATCATGCCAAGGTCATCGGCGATCATGTCGAGGTCACAGGTGATCATGTTATGTATGACCGCGGTGCATCATTTCAAAGGATAATCATGTCAAGTTCGCGAGCTTCGCATAGAAGCTAAACATGTCAAGGTTTTAAGAAATTTTTGCTGATTAAGCTGTGGAACGCCAAGGACTCAGAAAAACTCTGAGCTCCAGATGGGACTCGAATCCGCAACCTTCTGAATGCTAGCCAGACGCTCTAACCACTGAGCCACTAGAAGTCAGATGGCAGAGAAAGGTTACTTTTTAAAGACTTTAATAGTATCAAACTGCAAACTGAAAATACAAACTAACATCTAATTGAAGATTTGCCGACATCTAACGACTTGCAGTTCAGCAAGTCATTGCCGACTGGTTCGTCCCAGGTTTAATTACCAACAGTAACCTTGCTCTCCCATCTGAGTTCTAGAGGCTCAGTGGTTAGAACGTCTGGCTAGCATTCAGAAGGTTGCGGCTTCGAGCCCCGTCTGGAGCTCAGAGTTTTTCTGAGTCCTTCGGGCGTTCGACAGTTTGATCAGCAAAAATTTCCTAAGACTTTAATAGTATAAAACGACTAGTGGACGTTCGTCAAGCTCGTTAACTCAGAAAAACGATTTCTTAGCCCTAGACGGTAATCGAACCGGCAACTTTCTGATGACCGGTGAGACGCTCTAACCATTGAGCCACCACGACTCAGATGGCGAGCGAGGCTGCAGGTTCATCATATGTACTGCCTAAGCGGAAGTCACGATATGATAATAATGATGGAATAATTAAACATTGAACAGAAAGTCTGCTTATGTGGGAGCTTGGTAATATCAAACGACTGGAGGACGTTCGTCAAGCTCGTTGATTCCCGTCTAGGGCTCAGAAATCGTTTTTCCTGAGTTAACGTGATACAGAGACGGAGACTCTTTCCTGAGTTAATGGTATTTCAAGGTAACACGTAGTACTCTACCCTCGTCTCTTCTGTCATCGCAGCTGTTGCCTTTGTGGGAAATGCTATGGTGATTTGCGTTCTCGTTCTAAGATTTAATTCCCATCGCAAATTTCCATATTATTTTTTTATATTCAATCTTCGCCGTTACCGACATCATTGCAGCGATTCTTCTGGTTTTCAGCCGATATATTTACCTTCCTCCTATGCCAGATGGCGATGTTTTCAAGGAGATTTACTGCAAAATTATTTGGAAGGCAAGCTTACTGTTCATGCTTTGCTACATATCGGTCTACACCTGCCTGGTTCTCTCCGTTGAGCGATGGTTAGCAGTCGTTAAGCCTATAGTTTCTCGCACCATTTGACCGCATCACGTCATCCATAATTGTGGTCTGGGTGTGGGGAATCATCATCAGCATCCCGTCGATTATGCGCCTTAGCCACGACAAAGTTAAAAACAAGTGTTCCTTGACCTCTCTAACCAAGACAAGCGGCAAATCAATCTGGTTGCCTTTCATCTTTCAATCGATCGTTCCCATCATACTCATGGTGATAATCTATTGTCACGTTCTGTACTCCTTGAAAAAACTTCCCGACACGAGTCATATTCGCACTCGTGCTCTGAAACGAGTCACGGCCGTATCTCTTATGGCTTCTTGTGCATTAATAATCGGATGGATGCCAGCTCGTATCAACTTAATGCTCGGCCATCACGGTGTGGTTAAGAACTTCGGCTTCGTTCAGCGATGGTTAGCGATGTTAGCGTTTTCCAACAGCTGAGTAAACCCTTTTCTTTATGGCATTTACAGTACACAGTTTAGAAAAGAATATAAACACTTATTGGACAAAGTCATACCGCTGTGTAAAGTCTGAAACACGCTGGCATTGGTTGTGTTACGATCGACGAGCTCTTTGTTCGCGCATGTGACAAATACCCAGACTGCCGGAGCTCTCACAAGCAAACAGACACGCGACTAAATTGATATGGTGGCACGTCGTCCGAAAAGTCATCGAATAAAAATGCCAGCGATTTTTCATCTTTCTCTCACCTTTGTCTTAGTAAATTCTAATTATAGCCAGTTCAAGTTTTAGTCCTATGGAAACCGCTTAGCTTGAAATATTTTATATGATATTCAAAAACTCATTACTAATTCACGAGGAAAACACAAAGGAAAACCTTACATAACCGTGCCGCATTTTTATATGTGATAAAGACAGGCTTGTTTTTCTCGTCAAATTTTCTTGGCTTAGAAAACATTCATTTTCAAAGCTTCTTCGCGAATTGGCATGTTGAGGGGTTGGTTTTTGAAACCATTCAAAAAACTCGTAGTACGTGTTTTATCGGATCTAAAACATTCCTACCCGTGTTTTAAATATTACTCAAAGCTTTCTTTTACTCACGTCTTGAGGACTCGCATAGAATATCTTGAGAACTGAAAAAAATTCCGCTTTTATTCTTAAATGTCTAAAAGCCAGACATTCCACGAAAAAGGAGTTTCTCTCGGTTATGGACCTCGAAACTTTCAAAAGCTTCCTTTTCACAAAATCTGGATCCGAACTGTTTGCACGAAAACTGGGTTTTGTGCATTGTAATGTTTGCGGTGTTTTCTTACCATACATGTGTAAAGTTTCAGTAGTTTGACTAGCTACATGATGAGGTATTCTTGATTCTAGATATATTCTAGTCCAGTGTACAATGAAACAATAATTAGATTCAATTTAGTTTTACCGCCATTCAAAACGAAGGGAGCAAACGCATTCAGAGTTAGTCAGAAAAGAGCCGTCAAGAGAAGTTAGAGTTAACGTAACTTTAGCCAGAATTTTACAATATTTCAAAGACGAATAGTCGAAAACATCGCTTAAATATTTTAAACAAATTGTGCTGCGCTACCTCTGTTTAAGACATCTTGATATATTGTGTTACACTATAGCCCACGAAGTCTACCGGCTCGTAATGCAATTCGTAGAAAAGCAATACTGACTGTCGAGAGGGAAGGCTCACCACAGTTTGACGCGATTAATATAATGTTCCAAAAAAAAGAAAGGATTGAGGTTTTCATATGTATCAACAAACTTTGCCCGAGATACTTTCATGATTACTTTTGTAAAACCTATCATAATTATAACAGTTGAGGAAATAACGCCTCTGGAAAAAGAAGTTTCCGTTTTCGAGGAACTCTACCATTATCGAAGGAAGTTCGTAAGGAAAGTAGTCATATCTTATTTAAAAAGTAAACTTTTAGTAGTATCTTTTAATTTCTTATTTTTTTATTTTTAACATATAGTACAACATCAATTTAACATATTACTTCAAATCTATACAATTAATAATGAACCTAATTTTTAGATGCAGGTCCTTGCAGGATAGCAGTTTATATTTTCAGCTGTACAACCTTTAACCTGTGTAAAGATGGTCTTAATAATAATAATAATAATAATAATAATAATAATAATAATAATAATGATAATAATAGTAATAATAATAAAGGATTAGTAAATCCTTCTGACTGTCCTGATGTCCTGTGTCTGAAAGGAATCACATTATCCAAACTCAGCTTTTGGACTGGCGCCTAGCTTACCTTAATTGGTTGGCTTTGCGGAACAGACCCTTA
>JBAHVQ010000366.1:211037-232467 GCA_036872915.1 Nanipora kamurai | reverse complement strand
TTCATAATATTTACAAACCAGAGTAGCGTTTGGTATGTCGGAAATTTCACCTGGTTGCCGTGAACTTGTATCTTACCTTCAAACTATTTTTCAAGTTGGAGTGATTTTAGCTAGTTTAATTGTAGAAAGTTGGAGTGATTTTAGCACCGATTTACAGCAATTGATTAAGCATTAATTTCTTTTGGATTTTCCTCAGGAATTATTAATGAGTTTGATAATGTATTGTATTGCATTGCATTGCATTGTATTGTATTGTATTGTATTGTATTGTATTGTATTGTGTTGTGTTGTGTTGTGTTGTGTTGTGTTGTGTTGTGTTGTATTGTATTGTATTGTATTGTATTGTATTGTATTGTATTGTATTGTATTGCAAGTATTTCATACATCAAAACGTTCGTTTTCACATGCAAAATGAAAATTCCGTAAGCGAAATCCTATCAAAAAATAAATGAAATTTTCGTGAAGGACACTTCGTCGCTGGTTTCCTGCATATAGTGGCATTTTGGCGTATCCCTCTCCATAGTTGTAGCGTTTTCGATGTGCCCATCTCTTTGGAGTCGTAGTGTTTTCGGCGTTCCGCCCTCTTCAGCTGTAGCGTTGTGCCAAATGTCAGTCTAACGCTTGATTTCTACTATGTTGAATTTTCCGCGCCTACTGCCTCTTTCCTTGTTTCTTACTGGCTCTCGAGAATTCTTGGGTTCCCGAGAGCCAATGAGGCAAAAGAAAAAAGAAGTGAACGTAGGAACTACGCGTAGAAGAAACTAGAACTTAGAAGTCAGTTCGTCCCACCAACCATAAGTAGGGGGGAGCTAGTTATCGTTGACTTGATCTGTGTTTCAAAGGGAACTTGCCAACTGTTGTAGATATAGACTGGAGTTCTGTTAATACGACTACAACAGTTGCCAACGACTGATTACAACAACTGCAACTAAACGGAAACTATCCTTTACAGTAAAAGCTTAGAACTTACTAGGAAGGATGCTCCAATTCGTAATGCTCCAGTCCCGGAAATACTTTGCACCGTGGCATTCTGAAAAAATTTTAAAAATGCACGGGTTATACTGACACATACTTCATTATTTAGTAATTGATATATGGTTGCGATATTCAGTCCACGATTAATAACAATTCAACGGGAGATATCTAATCCACTAGGTATTGACCAGCTGCATTCAAACTTAGTCCTCTCGATGCTATTAGTAAAGTAAAGTCCTATTTATACTGGATAACCCTATCAGTTAAGCTACGTTGCATTCTACTTAGAGGTCCAGTAAGGGCAATCTCTCATGGGTCCAGCGTTACTACAGGAGGAAACCACAGTACCCGGAGAAAATCTGCGATGTTTGGTAGAGTCGAACTGGACAATACTTTTCTCACATGTGACCAAGGTAACTTTAATCAGAAAACCATGCACGGAGTTAGAATCGAACCCTAGTCACAGAGGTGAGAGACAGGTACGCAACCATTAGCGCTGCTAAAGGACAACCTACACGATATTCCTTGTTGGCCTGGGCCATAACTAGTGTCGTCTTATAGTCAAAATTATCAGACTGAATGTTTTGTGGATTAGATACAGTGTATCTCCCATTAAGTTGTCATCAGCTGTGGACTGCATGCATGGATACTCGACTTTTGAAAAGCTAAAAGTATTCGCCTTGTGGCTAGTGTATTTTCTGACGTATTTCACGTAAGTCTCACAACATACCGCATGTTTGGATCACCGGGTCCAAACGAAGAAATCTACTTACTCGATATTTCTTAATTCCGATAAACAAGGATAGTAGTGAGGAGTTAGCAACCATGGATGTTGTCTCTCGTTTGTATTTTAATCCTGTTCTTCTCAGACACTGTCAGGTTTTTCTGTTATTTTGCTCGGCTTGACTCACTTTGAACTTCTTACACAATGTTGTTGAAGAATTCTTTAGTGACTTACCAGTCCATTCATATCTTTACCAAAGGCCAAATTAGCCGATGCTTTCGTAAAATCAGATAAGCCAGCTATTGGTGCATATTCTTTGTCACGATTCTCAGAAAGAATCATTGTTTCGGCCTAAAAACCGGAACAAACAGTGCTACATGAAGTAAGAAAAACAAATCACACTTTGAACTAAAATTCTTTGGACAAGAAATTCAATTACAAAAACACTTTTGAAGTCACTGTCAGGAAGGAAAATTAAATAATACTTCTAACAGCACCATTGCACGTTGAATGAATGAAATCTAGCAGACAAGCAAGAAAATTAAATCCACACTTTAGCTGACCCTAGGCAAGCGGTAAACCAAGGTTTGAAGATACCAATGCCATAAGGTCGAAAATTACCATCTCAACTGTTCTCCTTGTTTTAACCTAAATTTTAAGTTTTGCAAAACGCGTCTTTTTTATTTATTTTTGTTTTGTTTTATGCTGTTCAATCTAATCTAGAAATGCAACGGAAATGCTGTAGGAGATGAAGAGGAACAGAAAGAAATTTAAGATAAAGATTAAAGGATAAAGATTAAAAGATAAAGATTAAAAGATAAAGATTAGAAGATAAAGATAAGAAGTATAGTTAAAAATAGTTAGAATAGTTAGATATATATAGAAGGAGAAGAAGAAATAGAAACACAAAGAGAAAGACAATGAGAAAGAAAAAGAAAACCAGCAGGAGAAAGAGAAAGAGAAAAAGCGAAAGACAAGGATAAAGAGAGCGGGAACAAGGAGGAGAAAAAGAAAGAGAAAGAGAAGGAGAAAGAAAAAGAGAAGGAGATGGAGAAAGAAAAAGAGAAAGAGAAGGAGAAAGAGAAAGAGAAGAAAAAAGAGAAAGAGAAGGAAAAGAAAGATAAAGGAGAAAGAGAAAGAGAAGTAGAAGGAAAAAGAGAAAGAGTAAGAAAAGGATAAAGAGAAAGAAAAGGATAAAGAGAAAGAAAAGGATAAAGAGAAAGGGAAGGAGAAAGAGGATGATAAAGAGAAAAAGAGAAGGAGAAAGAGATGAACGACAATAAAGATAAAGATATACAGTATATACATAGAGCGAGATATATCAAAAGAAAAAGATTAAGAAATAAAGATTACAAGATAAACATTAAATGATAAAGATTAAAACATAAATGAAGAGATAAAGAAAATAACAAAAATAATAGATACACACCAGTCTGATCTACAAAGCTGAGAAGAAAACCTCAGAAAAGAAGGCAAAAGAAGGATTCTCTGTTCATTTGTACTTTTTGTCGCTACTATAAAAGTTCATTTCTATGTTGACTTATAACAGGCTTAATTGTTTAGAAATTTCATAAAAAGCTCAGCTTTTAAAGAAATCATACCTTCTTCACCACAGGTAAAACATACGGTTTACCCTGATCATCTCTGTAGGCACCAGCACCCAGATTGATTTTCTTGGGATTGGGATCCTTTTTGTAAGCTTCTGTGATCCCAAGGATGGCATCTGGTGGTCCCATCTCAACATGAGACCACCATGATGAACTAACAAATAAACATGAAACAAAAAACCAAACATTTCAGATGTCCATCAGGTTTGCCATTTGACTACCAGGTACCTGAATCAAATGGGGTTGGTAGACTATTGACTGGCTCCGCGAACACATTTCTACCCCTTTTCCATGTCGGGATCCCTTTTAAAGAGCCAGCTTTCTCAAAATCTTTTTAGAAGTAGGTTAAACTGGAAAATTGGAAGGCAGAATGGGTCAACTCCAGTCAGTTAATTCTGGGCCAATGTACAAATAAGAAGCTAATGATCAAATATAAGCAGCTGCTGGTATACCATATTTTCTGGGCTATTAACTGCACATCATATTACATGCACTGGCCAAATTTAGCATCTAAATTTTTTTTGACAACACATCTACTCTCCCCATACTCTCCAGCTATGTACACAATCATATATACATAAACAAATACATAGTATATATGTACATAAACCTGTACTTATATATTATGTAATAAATACCTCTACTAAAAAGACAATTATGGCTGTTGATAAGATCGCAGTTTTCCTTTATATAGTTTGTTCAGAGCTTTCTTAAATAACTTCACTCTAGAAACAGACTTGACACTTTGCAATATTGTACAGTAGTATATTTATTTCCAATTTGGGTGGCTTAGCTATAGCAGGAAACATATCCCACCCTCCAAAAATGTTCATAAAATAGTTGATGTTTGCCGTATCCCCTCATTCCATAGTATAACTAAATCTTTTGGAGTTTGGGAGTTTGTGTTTCCTCTCCTGCATATTATAGAATATATATGTTAGAATAATTAGAAATGGCTATGAAATATGACAAGAAGTACGAATTCCTAAATTTACAAGGTTGTTAATCGTGTTTTGAAAAAATAGCTCATTGGTCATATTAGTGAGCTGAATAGAACAGTATCAATGTCTATTGAGGAACTATCAAGTCATGCAACAAACGATTAATTGACCACTTAGCAATTCAGAAATCAACAAAACATCATGTACCAAATTTTTAATTAATTAAGTACCTTTATTGTCGAAACTACAGCTTTCCTTCTCGACTACTATAACAATAGAAAAGGCCTATTTTCTGTATAAGGTCGGCCATAATTCTCCAGTTCTATAATATTGCAACACTACACAATGTGAACCCGCAACACCATTGAAGGATTGTGGCTCAATGGCTTATACCTTATAATCTTGAAATGCCAGTTCTATGGCTTTTTAACGGAATTCTTCTCAAACATCAGGCTAGTCAGCTGAGTATTTAAGTAAAATGTATGGGAATGCCAGTACCTTCACTATCTACGGGCTTTTTGAACTTTATTTTTCAAACATAGAAATAATATTTAATATGTACTGTACGAGGGTTGAGCTGGCATTTCCCCAAGTTAAAAACGAAATAGAGCATACTTACCTGGCACGATTAAGTGTCAAAGGAAGATAGCCAGGACTACCGAACCGTCGTAAAATGCGTGGAACTTGCGACATAGCCATGTGTTCTAACTGCACCAAACTGTATTCCTGAGAGAACTAATGATAGTGAATATGAACATCACGTGTCGCGGGCTCAATTACTTTTTGCTTGTGTTCTTCCATTTGTTCTTTTATTCTAATTTGCTGTTTTACAATAACCATGAGACCATATGCAGGAGGGGGATAAAGTTTAACTACGACGGCTAATGATATTGAATGCAAATCACCAATTAAACTAGAGGGAGCATCAAGGAGGCAATTGTCCTCCCCTATTGGTAGGACACATTCTTTACCCCAGCAAAATACTGCATTATTTTAAGATAAACAAGTCTTTCTGCAATATTTCAGGCGGAAAATGCACTTTTGGAGCATTTTATTGATTCTAAAATTGAAACTTCTCCCAACGAAACCACTCCACAACCTCCCTTTTCAGTAAGCAAAATTATTTTGACTACCTACAATTTAGAAATCCTAGTTCCACCCATGTCCGGGAGTAGTGCAGGTCCAGATTCCTCACTTCTCTTCATGATCAATTTACCAATTCTTCCAAATCCAAACTGATGGCAGAGGATACCTAGCAAAGATGCCAAGTGCTCACACATGGATTATAAAATTGAATATTTGTATTATGAAACATTAAGACAAGGACATCATCATTTAGTGTGAAATCAGCATCTGGACCCCCCTACTTTTTAAGGCAGTCTGTGCCACTGAATCAACCAACTGGCCTCTGCCATTTCTATTCTATTTGGTGGAGTTTAAGCACTTTGCTGCCTCTTCATGTGCTTGCACTAGCCCTTGCAATGTGCCATGATCTCATGGGAAGCATATTAATGCTTTTGCCTTCCTTATCCTGGTAAAAAACAACATGATCAATTGCACCACTCACAAATACATTGTCAAGATTCCAAAGATTTATTCAAATATCCCACATACAACTGCTGCAGATTTTCTACATATTCAGTCCAGAAAACCACCAAACCTTCTGATTTGTAAGTATAGGTCAAATTCACTTATTGTATCTAAAAAGATTTTCACATGAACAAAAATGTTGAGTCCTATGAATGTGCTGGATGCCACTCTACAAGATTTGCAAATCAACCAGATAGAAGACTACTGGATACCAGCTACTGAATTGCTGCAAGTTTTAACACTTTATTACAAAACCACCTTCAGATCATCGTCAGACTTCTTGGTCTGAAGATGATTTTGTAACAAAATCCAAATATTACCAATTCACTGTTTTCATCTTTTCTCAACTTAAATCTTAAGTTGAAAGATGACCTTGCTATTCAGAATTTGCTTTCTTTTATATTTTCTGAAGTTGTCAGCTGGTCATGGTTTTTACGACCAGTAGTATAGACATATGTGTCAACTAAAAATTACACATACAAAAGATGAATAGATCATTCACCCAGTAGAGTATGACTTTTTTTCCAAGATTATGATTGCAAAAGCATGGAAATTGTTTTGCCATCAAGCTGTACAGCACAGCAAGCTGCACCTTCAAGCTTCGCAGGCAAAGTTCCAGCAATTGCCCAGGATCCTTTCCGTGAATCATAACACTCAACAGTATCTAAGTAAGCTCCATGAAGATAGCCACCAAAAACATAAATCTTGTGCCCAATTACAGCTGCACATGACCGCAACCTTGGTATCTTCAACTCGGCAATCATATCCCACTGATCAAGCCTTGGACAATACACCTCACTGCTGCGGAAATTGGTCTGAATTGTTGGCCCATCCGTGTATATATTAAGTTGCCCACCAATTATGTAAATTCTTCGGTGTAGCTCTACACCACATGCACCATACCGTTGAGTTTTCATTGGTGAAACTGGAATCCAGGAATCCAGATGAGGGTCATAACGCTCAACACCTTTCAGGACTTCAGAATTGTCCCGTCCACATGATCCACCAATGGCATATACATAGTTAGTGCAAGAAATTAGACAATGGCCTTCACGAGCTTGCATCATTGGGGACACGGTTTCCCAGGTGTTATTCCTTGGATTATAACGTTGGGCAGTGTTTAAAGTCTTCCCGCAAAATCCACCAGAGACATAAAGGAAACCCTTTAGTGAAGTAACAGCAACACCAATATGGCCACTGCACATTGGTAGCAATCGTTTCCAAGATGGTGTTCCTGGGTGATTGATATCCAAACACTCAACACATGAGTCATCAGCTGCCAAGCTTCCCCCAAGGGCATAAACAATGCCACCGTGTGCAGTGATGCCATGACGATAACGAGCAATGTTCATACTTTCCAGCGGAAACCACTTGCTTACTGAAGGCAGATAGCAGTTGACTTTTGCCACTCCACCCTTCCCCTTCTCCCAGCCACCAACTACAAGAATAGCAATGTTACCATGGTACATTACTGGGTCTCCCTTTTGAACAATCTTACCGTCTTCTTCATTCATATTGCGATAACATTCATGTCTGCACTTGAGGAAGCTTTTCAGTATTTTACTGTGTCTGGTAAACTGAGTTGTGGCAATGACTTGATCAAGGTATCCTCTTGGTAAGTTTATTAAATCAATACTACCTATTAGCTGGTCAACATATCTTTGCCTTTCATGAATATTATTACCAACCCAAGCAAGTATAGCATCAAAAGCTTCTCTGTCACTTGCAGCGAGTCCTTCACTCCCTAAAAGCTCAATCAGATAGGAAACATCAAGCCCAACAAATTCCTCGCTTCTGGATATATCAAAAAAATTGGCAAGAACCAATTCCCTGGCCTTGTTTCTCAGCTTTAAGCACTGAAAACTGTCTGCAAATAACCAAGTGGACAAGCAATTATCGAAACTTAAGTGCCCAGTGAGGAGATAGTCGACAGATAGATTCTTTAGTCGACCAAGCATGAGATAATCTGCCGCCACAATCAAATCATAAGCTTTCTCAGGGCACATGGTGACATCCCCCAAATAAATGTAATCAAGCACGTCCTTCACTACACTGGCTTTCAGTCCAGCTAGGCTAATTTTATACTGGTCCTTTTCTTTCATCCCTGTGCTCAGAAGACTTTCGAAGAACGGACTGCCAGCGGCAAGAACATTTCGATGTGCCAGCATTTCGACGTCTTCCACAATCAAACAGACGTCGCAAAGTATCTCAGATTTTCTATACTTGTTGAGTGTTTGCATCATGGTTTTACTGTACTCAGTGTCGCTCAGATTATCATCTGGAATCTTGGAAGCATGAGCCTTTGTCTTTTTGGCATAATTATTTAAAACAATCTCAATACCACTATACGAGGAGGACGCCATTTTGAAATAAAATGACTACCTTATGACCGGGGGGTTCGGAAATCTGTAACCCTAATCTTGAACGAAAAACATTTAAAAACCATTTTTACGTACATACATTTTAAGTCAAAACATAAAAACCGTACAAATTTCACCATTTTTAGCATTATCCTATATTTTTTTCGATTCATTTGAACGGGAACTGCTACCTACGAACAACTACTTATGCAATTATTCAACAACTCAATTTTAACGGAGTTATTACAATTTTAATACATATTAAAGACCTATTTCACATAATAAGACGATATCTCTGATACTTCGACATTTTTAAACTCCATTGAACTAATAATTTAACTCAAAAATCTACAAAATTTGTACGATTTTGCCTTTTCGGATGACGTCATGATGACGTCACCACAACTCATCCTCAAGCAATAAAACTCTGCCCACATATACCACGCACAGGTTGTCGCAGTTTGTTCCTAAATTTTTGAAGCACTACGGGCATTTATTTTTCTTTTAACCTTCCTTAGCAACGCGTAAACGTCTAAAAAATTAAATACCCATTTAACTACATTAACTAACATTTAACTACAGTATATTTTTAACTGCATGTTTTATAAAAAAAAAATCCCTTACCTACTTGTCAATTTTTACTTTGGATATAATCGCTTTAAATAACAGTTTATATTCCTTTCTAAACTGCGAGCTGTATATGCCATAAAGAAATGGGTTCACACAACTGTTGGAAAACAGTAAAATTGCCAGGCAGTGCTGAATAAAAACCATCTCCGACTTTGTATATGGACGGCTATAATGGATGAGCATTAAATTGATACGAGCTGGTATCCATCCAATGATTAATGCTGAAGAAGCCATAACGGACACAAACGTGACCCTTTTTAGCGCACGACTGCGAACGTGACTGGTGGCTGGAAGTCTTTTTAAGGAATAGAGAATGTGACAATAAAGGATCACCATTAAAAGAATGGCAATAATGGACTGAGAGAAGTCGAGCCATATCAAGTTTAGATTCGCCACGCTTCGGAAACACTTGTTATTGACTCTGTCGTACTTTGTATATAAGGTCTGCGGTACAGTGATGGCGATTCCCAATATCCACAACGCCAAAACAGTTTTTATAGCATGGTGCGGCTTAAAAGTTTGGTAAACTACAGGTTTCACAACAGCAAACCAACGCTCAATGGAAAGAGCAAAGCATGTGTAAACCGATATGTAGCTAAGCATGTAGAGCAACCTCGGACACCAAATAATTTTGCAGTACATAACCTGGGCAACTTCTCCCTCAGGCATAGGAGGAAGGTAGATATATCGACTGAAAACCAGCAAGACCGCTGTAATGATGTCAGTTACGGCCAAGTTGAAGATAAAAAAATGAAATGGATATTTGAGGTAGGCTGATCTTCTGATGAGCACGCAAAGTACCATTGCATTGCCCAAGAAGGCAACAACTGTGATGAGAGAAAAGATGGATGTCATATACCATGGGAGTTCGGATGCCATTGGAAATAATGACGATTTGCTGAAAGGGAAGTGATTCAGAGTGTTAGTCGGTCGTGGATTTAGGTAGAATAAGAACGTGCTTAGGTACTAGAAAAGCAGGAGAGTAACAAAATCAGAAAATTATTTTGATTGAAACAATAAAATTACCAGCTAAAAAGAAGTCATCCTGGGCAGACAGTCTGTCAGGGAATGTTATAACCTATGTCAATTAACCCTTTTCACGCAGGATTCGGTCTTTTTCAGACGATTTTACTCGTCAAGGGGAGACATCCTGCCCCATGACCTTTTCAGCACTAGCTTCCATAAGGTCTTAATCTGGCCATGGCGTAAGTAACAACACAAGCGATTAGTCGTATGCACTGGTTTTTAACCTTAATCCAACCATTCTTTCCTTTTGATCTGTAATGTTGGCTTTTCCCTCAGACTTCCGGGGTGAAAACGGGTTGTGTTTCCGAGTTACGAGCGCGGTCAATAGCTGTTCGGATTTGGAGGATGGATATGGCCTTCTCCTTCTCAAGTTGTTTTTGCCTGTAACTCAATAATGATTACAGCTATGGACTTGGAATTTGGCGAATTTTCCTAGAAATTTATGGGAAATAAAAAATGGCATTCTCAACAGTTTGGCTGCAGTTATGTGTTTCCATGGCAGCAGTTTCCTGACAAGTTACTACAAAAACTAGTGCAACGTAACAAAATATATGACGTCATTTTAACGTTTTAACCTGATTAAAATTTGTATCTAACTCCATTTCCTAACTTTACAGTTTATTATTTAACATATTCACATTCATTACCATGTGACGAAACGTAATCAAAGATTCGGAAAAATTTTTTTGGCTCTTTTACCAATTTCCTCGAACTCTAACGAGCTAATGGTCTCAGTATACTATGAATAATTATTTTTTACCACTCTATCAGCCAACTCGAAAGCTTCATGTTAATTTGGCTGACGCACATATAATCGATCAATTGTTCATAATATATAATTTAATTAACTACTCTCTGTATATATTTTATTTTTTTCTTTATTATTACATTCATTGTAAATATTGTGAAATTATTAAAATGTTAAATGTTATTCAAAAACTCATTAATAATTCATGAGGAAAACACAAACGGAAATCATAACTGTGTCGTATCTTTATATGTGATAAAGACACGCTTCTTTTGTCTCGTCGAATTTTCTCGGCTTAGAAAACATTAATTTTCAAAATTTCTGCGCATATCAATGTGTTGAGGGGTTCGTTTTTGAAGCCATTCAAAAAACTCGTAGTC
Organism: Nanipora kamurai; assembly: GCA_036872915.1. Taxonomy (NCBI): domain Eukaryota; kingdom Metazoa; phylum Cnidaria; class Anthozoa; order Scleralcyonacea; family Helioporidae; genus Nanipora; species Nanipora kamurai. The sequence continues at coordinate 221,486 of JBAHVQ010000366.1, read as the reverse complement.
CATATTTTATCGGATCTGAAACACTTCTACTCGTTTTTTAAATATTACTTAGCCCTCTATATTTCTGAGCCCTCATGGTCTAGTGGTAAGACAACCTTACCGGCAATCGGGAGACGCGGGTTCGATTCCCGTTGGGGAACTCACAACTTTTCTGAGGTTTCATAAAGCTTGAAGAACGAGCCTTTCGTTGTTTATATCCAAGCTTGCAAAACACCTACACTCTACGCTCTGTAGATTGAGTTTGCTCGTATGTTAAAATATTGTGTTCACCAAATGGTTTTCCCTCCTTTCCTCTTAGTCGCTCTCGGTTAGAAACTCAAAGAAATTCTCAGTACCTGTTGGGCCTTCTAGGAAATGAAACTACAGTAGAGATATATTTTGTACTGCATAACATCGTTCCATATTTGTTACCTTATATGGAATATTTACGACAATGTCGTGTATGTTACGTCAATATACAAACAAGGCGATGTTGTATTTTTTAGCATTAGAGCAAAATCTCATTAAACTATAAAAGAAAAGGAAAAAATAAATATATGAATCTGGCGCAATGTCAAAACAATTAAATTTATCTTAGCACCAAGCTAGCTGAGTAAGTTTCACATAACCATTCCTCCTCCTCTAACATCCTGGTCGATTACCGCTCTACTTATTATCAGCATTCGCCAGACGTAATACCTTGAGAATAGAAGGAGGTCTATGGTAAACATTTCTTACCGATTAAATCATACTCTATCCTTGTACGCGCACCGAATAGGCAATTTATTTATTAAGATACGCGTTCCTTCCTCATGAACGTAACAGTAAATGTCTTCAAGAATTGTGATTTATAATAAAGATACGCTGTCTTTATATCGTAAAGTTGTGCGCAGATCTATTAAAATAATAATGGTTCTGATAAATTCAGTTCCAGAAAAGAATAATACAAATCAAAAATTATAGAATGAAGGTTTTTAATAAGAGTGGACATAAAATTTGTATATTTGTGCACATTTTGTGATTCAAAACATATTTCAAAATGTTTTCAGTGAAACAAATGTTTCACTTTACCAACAACCATGAATATTTAAATTCAGAAAGGTTTGCAGGCCAATCAACATTTACTACTCTAGTTGAAGAAATGTCAAAAGACAAGGGTTGTCACTGTCTTCAGGTTTGACGAAAACAAAGCAAATCAATTTTTCTGCCACGGCACATGACTCGGACGACGCAAGCGACCCTTAGAAAAATTTCGTATGTCATTTCGCATATGAATCAAACTTTCACGTGTGAAACAATAAAACAATGAATCTATGAATTTGACAGAAATGTAAAACAATTAGATTGATCTCAGCACCAAGCAAGTTGAGTAAGTTTTGTATAGCCATTGCCACCTCCAACATCCTGGTCGATCACCGCTCCACTTATTGTTAGCTTCCGTCAGTTAGATTGATAACTTAAGAATAGAGGGAGGTCTACGGTAAACGTTGCTTATACTGATCAGATAATCCTCTATCCTTGCACGCATACCGAATAAGCAAGTTAGGGACTCCCTTTTTTGGGACGATGTGCGTTCCTCTTCTCATGAACATAACAGTACATGTATTCAAGACTTGTGATTTATGATAACGATACGCCTGTTTCGATATCGTGAAGGTATGTGCTGGTCTATTAAAACAACGCGAAAGGATAACTCAACCATAACATCTCGTTTCCCCTCGAACTCTTTCTTGGAAAGCCTTTTCGATGTTCTATGTAGGTCTGTAACAGTATCGGCGAGTCAACACTTCATGAACTGTTTTCAGAAAACGTTTGTAATCGATCATCCGAACGAACTGGCAATAGATCAATTAAGGTCTAAGACCAATCTTAATAACCCTCTTCTTTTCCTATTTCTATCAAATCTATTCGAAGATGACATTTTATTTAAAGAATTATACTCTTGATCGTTTCGCTAAGAAAACGTTGCTGAACAATTATACCAGCCCGATATTCGGGAGTCGTGTTTCTCAATCTCTGGATAACTTAACCAGTGGTTAAATCTTACCGTGCGGAAATATTCACAATTTTGTTCAGGCTTTAAGCAATCGATTCCAGCAATTTAAGAACATTTGTGCTATTATATAAAGATACCTTTCCACCAAATGCAAATTACTTAGCTGAATTCTGTGAACATGATTAAGAGGTCTTTTCTCACCAACTTTACCTTAAGATCGGCGAAAAACTTTCAAATTTACTCCTTCTCACTCAAATGAGAGTCTGTAGGCGATGGGTAGATTTCGACTGTTCAGATGTCCGTCACAAGCTACGTTAGGTGTCCGTAAACAATGATTTAGACTAGCTTGTTCAAGGATATTGAAAAAACGGTTCGTTTTTAAACAGCTAAAGCACTTATACTTCCGTAGATACAGTAACCCCTATTCTGTCCTTAGAAGCCCCAAACTATTTGCATAACTGATCAATTGCAACCTCACGTTTCCGGAGCCGTAGGTAGCAACTTACAAATATTTAATCACCAAGTCGCGATTTATCAGTGAAATCTATGATCCGCGTTAACTAACACTACATTGTAAACCTGAGATGTTGGTATCGCGGCAATATATCATCATTATCATCACCATCATCATTACTATTATGATTATTATCATTAATTTAATTGTCTGTCTATTTAAATTAACTTAGCTCTACAACTGGTGAGCTCGCGTGTTAGATTAACAACAAGCTGACGAATAAAGTTAATGTTAAAATTTGTTACTATGTCTATAAATGGCTTTTTTACCATTAAAAATTGATTGAACCGACATGGCGTTAGAGTCAATTATCTTTGGATGGCAAATAAACTGAGAAAATCCAAAGGGTCACCTCTGTGACAGCAGACTTAACGTTGGAAGACAACAACAAGAAGCAGATATGGTTTGTAGGCACGGTATGCCCAGAGGAGAAAAATGTCGCAAGTAAGCACCCAGAAAAGCTACAGAAATACCAACAATTGACATTTGAATCTCGTGAAAGAAGATGAGGGTACAAATTCCAGCTGTCCCACTTATGATTTGAGTTAACTGGAGGTATAACAAAGGTGAGGAGGCAAATGGAAAAGTTAAAAATTTAATGCCAAACAAGGGAGAGGTTGAACTGTTTTCTAACCAAATGCAGAAGACAGTGCTAATTGATAGGTAATCTTATCGATATTTACGAAAAGTAACATCTTGCTTCGTCCAAGCAGAGTGAATAAGTATAGGTGGACATTGCTAACAAATTAATTGGTACTACTTTTGCCATTCTCACAACTCATCAGAAAAAAGCACCCAAAAGAACCAACAGATGCGACAAAGAAACAAACAAAGGAAAACACTCATGTGTTCACACTTAAGTTGTGAATTTCATGTCAAATGCTTTGCTCACGCCACATCAGCCTTCTCTAGTCGTAGGGGGTATCAACGTGGTCATTTCGAGAGGTCTGGGTTGATTCTTAGTCCGGTGTCAAGCGAAATAAGTAACCACAGCGAAATACGGCCAAGTTTTATATGATATGGTTTAATAACTTCAAAAATACTGTTAATTTTACAGCAACTCATTAATATATGCAGTGTGACTGACCTATACATGCTCAACTGGACTACGTGATCCCATAACCTTAGAGTTACGAAAAGTGCTCCCCAAAAGGATGGTGTCAACACCAAACTTTAGAGATCCTTCTGCTAATGGTAGCGACCACTGCTTGTATTGACTAACAGAACTGTAAGTGATTTATGAGTCATGTTCATAAATAAATTTTTCCAACATTTATCAATATAAAGAGGGTCTTCTTTCTTTACATAATTTGTAAACAATAATTCGGAAACCAAGAGCTTACGAAATGCTCAGTAGAAAGTCAATGAGTTTGTAATTTTCAATTTGGACTAGCTTTGAGGTTGACATTTGTGAAATACACTTTTGATTCACTTTTATATGCCTCTCGTTTTCTGTATAAACAAAAGGTTTTCGAGAAATAATTTTCACATTGTGAAAACGGTAGGTTTTAAGTAAAAATACCTGGCCGGTTAGACGACCCTAGAATAAATCAGTGTGTACAACTCGGCGCCTTTTTTCAGCTTTTTTTTTGCTGCATTTGCAGTTTCCGATTCGTCCGCACGATCCGCAATGCAGAACACAATCCATTTTATGTATTAATTTTCTATTATTTCCAGAAGAACATTTTCGAGTCTTCAACCCTGTCTTCAATCTTCTCAATGCAATTTGAATGATCTTTCAATAAGTTAAACAGTTATTTAACATGCCTTTGACATTGTGTGATGTCAAACACTGGTTTGGTTTTCAAGGCAGTGAAGGCATTTTCCTAACATATCAATTCAGTTAATTTAATTCATGAAATTCATCTCTTCGTTCCGTAGACGGTACATTCCGGAGAATTTATTCGGCATTTGATTAGCCATTGATAATAATCCGAGCAACAAATGTCGGCCAGGTGTCACTACCATTAACACAAGGACTTATAATTTTGCCATCTTGAAAAGAAAAAAATTGAGACACATTTTGATGAGGTACCGCAGTCTAGAAGTGCATAGGTTAGTGAACGAGACGTATGCAAGGTGTAATATATATATATATATATATATATCAAATTACAAAAATTCACATACAGCAAATTGCAAAAATTCTGGCAGACATAAACATATCACGAATACAGACATATAAAATAGTTAATACTGCGACTTAAAATTCTACAACCCAGCCTAATGCCTTCGGCTGGTCATTAAATTGACTTCTCATCGTATTGCATATCTTCAGAAACTGCAGGAATACCAAAATTACAAGAAGACAAAGCTTTTGATATGTTTATATGTTGCTATGTTTTATGCCAGAATTTTTGCGATTTGCTGTATGTATATATATATATATATATATATATATATACGGTATATATATAGATATCAATTAATTAAATCTTAATATCTTAAGTACAAAGAAAGTTATGGAAAAAGTGTAAAAGATGTTGCGTTATAATTTTCAAAGTTCTTTCAAACAAAACAGACTTAATTTTCATTACATAGGCACTTTAAGAAATAATCAAGACATGTAATTATGTGGACTATGTAGGCAACGTCCCTTCTTTTACTGAAGGAAGTTGGTGACGTCACACTAACATCATCAAAAGAAATTTTGACTCCTTCCTATCCGTATAGGTCCTCAGTGACCTATGGAGACTTCCGTATTTAACTCTGGTCTGGTATTTTACTCGTCAAGAGGAAAGTCCTCGGACAGGAAAGAGTTAAAAATCCTATAATTTTCACCGTTATTAGCATTATGCAATAGTTTTGGAAGTTATTCGAACCAGAGGTGCTGTCTATGAAAAACTATACATTTCACTGGTGGCTCCATGATTTGTGAAAAGTGGAGTCCCAAATTTCAAGTTTGCTGGAGGGTATGCTTAAATTCTGTGGAAACTATGTACTTCGTAGAACCTGTATTTTAAAACTTTTATCAACATCTATGGTTTTAAATCACGTATTTTAAGCCTATAGAAAGGAATATGTATGCCAAATAGTTCTCTGCCTTTTCCTATCTTTCCGATTTATGTAACTGAAATATAGTACATGGCTACACTATTGAATGCTTTGTACGTAACTAGTTTTGTTGACAACTTTATGAAGAACTATTACATTTTAACGGTTTGCCACTGCATTTAATTACTCAATAATCACATTTTGAAGACCTAAAAACAACTTTAGTGCATTTTACGGCATTTTTGTAAGTATAAAATTGTCGCAGTTTGTTTTAAAGTTTCTGAAATGCTACAAGTATTAATCTTCAGTGTAGCTTCTCTTAGTAATAAGTGGATGTCTGTAAAATTAACCATACTTAACTACATGTCATGTTAATGTGCACGTATGGCCACAAATATCCCAAGCTATCTGGAAATTTTTATTTTAGAGATAATCGTTTTAAATAAAAGTTTATATTCTTTTCTAAATTGCGAGCTGTAAATGCCATAAAGAAATGGGTTCACACAGCTGTTGGAAAACAATAAAATTGCTAGGCAATGCTGAATAAAATGGATCTTCCGGTTGGCATATATTCCATACTGGATGAGTATTAAATTGATACTAGCCGGCATCCATCCAATGATTAATGCTGAAGAAGCCATGATGGACACAAACGTAACTCTTTTCAGAGCACGATTGCGGACGTGACTGGTGGTGGGAAGTCTTTTTAAGGTGTACAGAACGCGACAATAAAGGATCACCATTAAAGTGATGGGAATAATGAACTGAATAAAGAAGATGAGCCAGATCAACTCCTGATCCGCCACGCTTAAGGTGACTACGAAACACCTGTTATTAACTCTGTCGTGCTTTGCACGGAAGGTCTGCGGTACGCTGATGACGATTCCCCATATCCAAACCACCAGAATAGTTTTTATGGCGTGATGTGGTCTAATGGTTTGGTAAACTACAGGTTTCACTACTGCAAACCAACGCTCGATGGAGAGAGCGAAGCAAGTGTACAACGATATGTAGGTCAGCATGTAGAGCAACCTCGGAATCCAAATAATTTTGCAGTACATATCTCGGGCAACTTCTCCCTCAGGCAAAGGAGGAAGGTAGATGTATCGACTGAAAACCAGCGAGACCGCTGTAATGATGTCAGTCACAGCCAGGTTGAAGATAAAAAAATGAAATGGGTACTTGAGGTAGGATGATCTCCTGATGAGCACGCAGAGTACCATTGCATTGCCCAAGAAGGCAACAACTGCGATGAGTATAAAAATAATTCTGGTGTACCATGCCCCTTCGAATATCATCGGAAATAATGATGATTAGCTGAAAGAGAAGTCAGTTAGAGCTTAAGTCAGTCACCAGGCAGAATAAGCACTTGTTTAGGTACCAAGGCATAACAGGGGAGTAAAAATAATAAAATGGTTTTGATTGAAAAAAAAAAATATTATAAGAATTCATTTTAAGTTAATGGTTGTAACTGGCAACTGTTAACTCAAGAATGTTTTTCAACAGCTGGTTCTTTTCAAACTGTGTCGGACATCCAACATATTCCGGCAAGCAAAACGCTTTCGCGGGGTTACCAAATTTGTTTCATTTCACGTTGTTTTGTTATTTACTAAAGCTCGGTTCAAAATGTCGTTCTTTTTATTAGCAATGCATTATTCTGTCACTTAAGTGCATACGAAACATGGCAGGGGTGGACTGACAACATTTTGGGCCTGGGGCAGAATGAAAATCCCCGGCCCCTCTCATTCGCTCGCATATAGTTAATAGTATGTATATATATTAACATAACTCGAATACTCGATTAACATCCTCAATCATTTAAAATGTTTTATTAAAATAAGGATAAGCGTCTAATACGTTAACAAATCCAAAAAAAAAAAAATGAACAACTTTCTTCGACTTTGACTGTAGTTTACAGCTACGCGGGATAAGTGATTTTATTAAAATAAATATAATATCAGCGCCAAAAACGTGTCCATCGCTATTTGTCGCTTTTGTAGTTTATCAGGTTTTATACTTTTGTCAACGCCATTTGAATCTCGATTGAGTGTGGCAGCAATTTGAATTGCTTTTTCTATTCCAAACATCAGCGATTTCCGTGATATAATGTTAAGCATTCCAACGCTTTTGGCAAGAACTACCAGATCAGTCTGCGTAACTTTTCTACTGTTCTCTCAAGACATCTTGGGGGAAAAAAATGCGTAAAAATATTTTTATGATATCTACCAGTTTGGGACCCCATTGATGTCCGGGCCCTTGGTCCGCGTCCGATTGCCCGACCGCTCAGTCCGCCCCTGAAGCATGGTGTCTAAATTTTAGAAGTCGTCACCAGGTTCAAGTCTCAAGAACAGCTAATGTACGTGTTCGTTCAAACGACCGTGTTCATCACGATCAAGCCATACAAAATACTTAAAGTGCACATCACCCCGAAATTTCTTTTTACTCCACAAGGCTCACACATTAGCCAGAGAAATATTTTGTTTATTTTGTTCTATTTTCTCCAAAACCAGAGATTTTATCCCTGTCAAAGTCATGAAAAAACACCGCCATATTGGTACACAGCCGAGTTTGTGAGGAAAATGGGTCTATGCCTACTTAGACGTCATAAACTAATTTACAGGCTATTTTCAAAGGATGACCGCCATGTAAATTAGTTTATGATGTCTAAGTATTTACAGACCGATTCTCTACACAAGCCTGGTTATGTGTCAAAATGATGTTGTTTTTTCATGACTTTGACGAGCCTTAAAACGCCTAGGTTGTACACTTTAAGCTATGTTTGTCGCACAGCATCGAACGGTGACATGAAGTTAAGCAAAAGTTTTTGACTCATTTTTTCAATTTTCTCGAACACTAATGAGTTAAACAAACGAATTTAAATTTAATTCACTTAACAGGGAGATGCTGTCAAATAAATTCAAGTTCCCTGTTAAGAGGTTGTATAACGGAGTTCACTAGGAGACCAACAAGATTGTCTGCCGATAAGTTTATCCTATCATTGACACGTTGCACGATCCTCGTTTGACTTTTCTTGATGAACCCGATAAACCGCCTGATGCTGGTAGGGAATACAAACGACCTTGTCTTTTTTTAATATCTCAGTTACAAGTTTTATTCAGAGAATCTCCTTAGCCACCTCTTAACCTAACTAAAAATCAGTCGTGGCTTCACATCTTGTCCGCTCGCCCGCCACGAGACTGAGAAGACCCTGGGTACAAGGTTGTAATACTCTCTGTTAGTTAATATCTTTTTCAATATGTACGCTTAATTTAACCCTGGCTCCCACAAAACTCTGACCACTTTTTACAACATGAAGTCCCGTCACATCTTCTTCGCTCGCCCGCCACGAGACTGAGAAGACCCTGGGTACGAGGTTGTAATCCTTTCTGTTAGTTAATGTCTTTTTCAACATGTACGTTTAATTTAACCCTGGCTCCCACAAAAATCTGACCACTTTTTACAATATGAAGGCCCGTCCTTTTGAGAGTATCCAGAATACAACGGCAGAATGGTTATTGTGTTCTTCTGAGACCTATTCCGTTTAAGTAATGGACAGGATACTGCTCCGACTATTGTGCTAAGAGTCATAATAGTGTATCTGACTGCTGTGCCACCTCAAGGTTACGCAGCCCCTTGCATTTGATGACGAATATCAACAGCATACTGCTCCATTTCCAAACTAAACTAAACTAGACCAAACTAAGCTAAACAAGAATAAACTAAATTAAACCGAACTAAACATAAACCATAACTGTGTAAATTCGAAAGCGAAGAAACTTAAAGCGATTTCTCTAATGACATAAGCTTTTTGTGTTTCATAAACCTTAAGATCTTTGAAGCCGCACTCGACAACCGACATTTTATGTCCTTTCTCTTTGATAAAAAAACATGCAGATATCGCAGAATAGAACGTGCTCTTTTGGGCGCATCAAAGTAAAAATTTTTCTTTAACTGATCAAGATAACGTGAGCTTTTGCATGTTTCTCTCGAGTTTGATATTGAAACATGGATTTTAGGCAATCACGACGAACGTGTTATATTGGTGGGGTGCACGTTACATCATGGCCGCCATGTTGGATGAACTTAACAAAGGTTTTTCTTTATCTGCAATTATAATTTCATCCAACATGGCGAAAATATCTTTGTCCTCTGAATCTCGAGGGATTGGTTGCACATCATCTATTGCTCAGTCGCGTTATATTGCTGTATAACCCACAAACAAGCCAAATCAGTTTGCGTGACCCAGCGTATGACCCTTGAGATACAAAGTACCAATCAACATTAAGAATCATGCATTATAATTTCTTTAAAACATTACCTTGTCCAATTGGTTTCTGTTCAAACAGACGCTCTAACCATTGAGCCACTACGACTCAGATGGTGAGCTAGGCTGCAGGTTCGTCATATGTACTGCCTAAGCGGAAATCACGGTATGATAATAATGATCGAATACTTAAACACTGAACAGAAAGAGCGTCTCACCAGTCATCAGAAAGTTGCGGGTTCGATTCTCATCTAGGGCTCAGAAATCGTTTTTCTGAGTAAACGAGCTTGACGAACGACTCTAGTCGTTCCGATATTTTCCAAGCTCCCACACGAGCAGGCTTTCTGTTCAGTGTTTAAGTAATAATCAACGAGGCCACGCAATCTAATTATATTTTATAACGGAGAGTTGTGTTGACCAAATGGTTTCCTGTCCAACATTCTCAGTCGCTCTTTGTAAGAGACTGAAAGAAATTTCCGGTATCTTTGAGTCTTTTAGAAAATAAATTACAGTAGATATTTTGTGCAAACATAACACCGTTCCATATTTGTTACCTTATATGGAATATTTATGATAATGTCGTGTCTGTTACGTCAAAATACAAACAATTATCACTTATTTACTGGGCCCGAGGGAAAGAGTGTGTTTTGTGGCCCCGAGACCGCCGTTGTTGCCCGAGGCGAAGCCGAGGGTAACAACGGC
>JBAHVQ010000366.1:184705-210937 GCA_036872915.1 Nanipora kamurai | reverse complement strand
CGAGGGAGACAGCCTAATTTGGTCTCTCTCACGTGATACGCTCTCGACCAATGAAAGACTAGAAAAAGGGGACTTTGACTATTGGTATATAATAAAGTGATTTCTTTTTCTTGGTGTAGAAATTAATGATCGAAGCATTGCAGTAAAACCCCATTAAACTAAAAAACAAAAGAATAAACCTATGAACTTGACACAATGTCGAAACGATTAGAGCAACCTCAGCACCAAGCTAGCTGAGTAGGCCTCACAGAACCATTGCCCCGACCCTAACATCCTGCAGGTCGATTACCGCTCCACTCAGTGTCCGCTTCCGCCAGACTTAATACCTTGAGAATAGAGGGAGATAAGGTAAACATTTCATACTGATTAAATGGTCCTCTATCTTTGCACGGGTACCGAATAAGCAAGTTAGGACTTCATTTTGTGAATGCACTAATTCCTTTCTGATGAAGCTATACATGTCTTCACACATTACTGTGATATATGATAAAGAGGCGTGTGTTTTACGTCGTTAAAGTATGAGCAGATCTGTTAAAACAACGCGAGGGGGTAATTCAACCATAACATCTTGTTAGCCCCACGAGCTATTTCTCGTAAAGCATTTTGCAAAGACGTTGTTACTCGAATTCCGATTTTCTGTATTGTTCTGTATCAATATCAGGGAGTTAACATCTTTTCAACACAACACGAACTGTTTTCGGAGAGCGTTTATGACTGATTATCAGAAGAAACAGGCGACGGCTTTTCCATCGATCATTTAAACTCCAAGACCATTGCAATAACCCTCTTATTTTCTTTCTTTTAATCAAATCTATTTGAAGATGAAATGTTATCTGTAGAAGAATAACCTTGTCAGCTTAGCTAAGAAAAACGTGCTGAACGATTACCAGCCAAAGTTCGAAAGTCATGTTTCTCAATCTCTGTAAGACCTAACCAGTGGTAAAGTCTTACCGTGGGGAAATATTTACAATTTTGTTCAGGCTTTAAGCAATCGATTCCAGCAATTTAAGAACATTTGTGCTATTGTACAAAGATGTCTTTCCACCAAATGTAAATTACTTAGCTTAACTCTGTGAACATGATTAAGAGGTCTTTTCTCACCAACTTTACCTTAAGATCGTCGAAAAACGTACAACTTTACTTCTTCTTGTTCAAATCAGCGTCTGTAGGCGATGGGTTGATTTAGCAGTTCAGATGTCCCTCACAAGCCACGTAAACAATGATTTAAGCTAGCTTACTGAAGGATATTGAAAAAGCACTCCGTTTTTAAACAGCTAAAGCACTTACAGTTAAGTAGATACAGTAACCGATATTTTGTCCTTAGAAGCCCTCGAAATATTCGCATAATTGATCAATTGCAACGTCACATTTCCGTAGCCGTAGGTGGCGACTTACAGACATTTAGCTCCAAAGTCACGATTCATCAGTAAGATCAATGATATGCGTTTACTGACACTACGCTGTACAACTGAGATGCTGGCGTCGCGGTACTCTATCAACATCATCCCATTCATCGTGATTATTATGATTATTATTACGAATTTAATTGTTTGTCTATTTAAACCAGAAAATCAACTTATCTCTACGATTGGTGTTTTCGTGTGTTAGATTAAGCCTAATTTCCACTAGGCGGAATTTTCCGCGCGTACTGTCTGTTCCTTGTTTTCGATTGATTCTCAGGAATTCTTAGGCTCTCAAGAGCCAATGAGAAACAAAGAAAAGCAGTGTACGTGGAAAATTCCGCCTAGTGCAAACTAGGCCTTACCCCTTGCATGCCCGCAGTTGTTGTGTGACAACTTGATTACTTTGCTCTGTAGAACGCCAGACGATTTTACTCGTCAAAGGGATATGAATGTGTGCACGAAAGGGTTCACAACAAGGGTTCTTTAAAGATTGATCGAAGCAACAGGGCGTTAGAGTCAATTCTCTCTTTAGGTTTCAACTGAACTGAGAAATTCCAAAGTGGTCACCGCTGCGAGTTTAGAAGGGTCGATTCCTTAGTTAGTTGAAGCAATCGTAAGTTTTTGAAGCTCATTCTAAAGGGAATGTCTTTTCTAATACGTAAAAACAAGTAAAAACAAGTGTGTCAATATAAATGTAATATAAATGTATGCGTATAAATGGAACACAGAAGTTGAGGGCAGCCATGACATCATTTTGTCACCCTATAAATACGCCGCCCTGTGTGTCTTTAAAACGGTTGTAATCGATATTACTTTTGGCAGGTAGATATATCGACTGAAAACCAGCGAGACCGCTGTAATGATGTCAGTCACTGCCAGGTTGAAGATAAAAAAATAAAATGGGTGTTTGAGGAAGGCTGATCTCCTGTAGAGCACGCAAAGTACCATTGCATTGCATAAGAAAGCAATAACTGCGATGACAGAAAAGATGATTCTAGTGTACCATATACTGTCGAATAATATTGAAAATATTCCAAAGTTCTCTGTAAGAGAGGTCATGCAGTATGAACATTAGTATTACACAGTAGAACGTTAGCTCTCAGTAACTTTCCAAACATATCCGCCTGTTTTGATCAGTAAGATTGGCATTTCTTTCGAGCAGCTGTTGGACTGGACCATGTCAGGCTCTGCATGATTGAGTTTTTCAGCTTCGGCTAATTGTTTAACAGGGGATTACTTAAAACCTGATTTTTAGTATTCAATTATGCGGTTTTGTTACCGTTAGAATGACACTTTATCCGGAAAAAAAGAACACTTTTACAGTCTTAGAGTGCGTTCTTTTAAAAGAATTCAGACATAAGAGTACACGGAATGAATAGTTATAACAGGAATTGTGTCTTGGAATAGACAGAGCCATATTCTGGCTATTTTGTTCTGCGTATCAAAATATCCGAATATGGAATCAATGTTAGTTAACCGCTTTAATGATTTGGGACCACTGATCCCTACATGCTCTATGGAACATCAGACCACATTTTTTGACGCCAACAAATTAGCGGATTTCCGAATCCTAACATGGTTGACGGAACTTCCAGTCAAATGACCAGGGTAAGCAAAGTACCAGGAAACAATACAAATGTAAAGGGGACCCCCTGTCCAATGTACAAAAACGTCAGTGTTTTTAGCCAATTTTCCGTAACGATTTCCAAACTTCATTATATAAAAAACATTATAATATAGTCTTGCGTTCAAAAACTACGTTCCTCTCCTTCCCTCTATGTCAATAGTTGAATTTTGTAGAAAATAAATTATACGTCTAGTATGCTATAAATTTTCTACTGCATAACAAATTCCCACATTTGTTACGAGTAAAGGATATCTACGACAATATTGTGTATGTATAGTAACCCAAGGCTCAAACAAAGTGTTTTTGTTTTCTCTTGGTGAGGCAATTAATGATTGAAGAATTAGTATGAACCAAAAGATGACAGAAAAACGTATATGTTGGCCACAATGGTAAATCGATTTGATCGATCTCAGCACCAACCTAGCTGAGCTTTTCATACTGCATGTCATTGCCTCGCCCGTAACATCCTGGTCGATTACCCATCTCCACTTATCGTCAGCTTCTACAAGCCTTAAACTCTTAAGAATAGAGGAAGATCAACGATGAACATTTCTTATTGATCAGACAATCCTTTAAATATATGCGAATAAACAAGTTAGGGGCTTAATTTCGTGAAGATACGCGTTCCTTTCTGACGAGGCTACCCATGTTTCTACGTATTGTGATATATGATAAAGATACCCGTGTATTTATCTCGTTAAGGTGTGAGAAGATCTGTTGAAACAACGAGAGAGGATGCTTCAACCACAACATCTAGCTAGACGCACGACCTTTTTGTTGCAAAGCCTTTGGCAAAGATACCCTTAAAACAGTTCAAATGTTCAATTGTTCTGTATGAATATCACTGGGTTAAAATCTCATCACAACACTAACTGTTTTCAGAGAATGTTTATTACCGATTGTCCCAATGAATAATTAAGGAACGGGTGTTGCATTCGTCATTTTAAATCAAAATACTTCTCAATAAGACTTTACTTTTCCAGTTTCTATCAGTTGTATTTGAAGACGAAATGTTAGTTCAAGAAGTATAAATTTCTAAGTCCCGATAAGAAAAACTTGCTGAACCATAACCTGGTAAATAATCGTGAGTCGTTGTTTCATAAACTCTGGATTACGTAACAAGTAGTTAAGTCTTTTCATGCGGATATATGTACGATTTGGTCAGGTTGAGAGCAATCTACTCTAGGCATTGACAAATATTTATGCTAACTATCATTGGAAGATTTCTTGTCAACAAATTATATTAAAGGGCCCCATCTCACCAACATTACCTTAAGATCGGCAAAAAATGTTCAACTTTACTCCTTGTCGTTCCATAAGAGTCTTGACTACGGGAGATATGTCGATTTTAACAGTTCAGTTGTTCCTCACAATCAATGTTAGTTTTCCATAACTAATGGTTTTGGCCATCTTGTGCAATGATATTGAAAAAGCACTCCGTTTCTGAACAGCTAAAGCACTTACATTAAAATAATACGGAACAATATTTTGTCTATAGTAGACTCTAAGTATTTACATAACTGATCAATTACAACGTCTTATTTCCTGAGCTGTAGGTAACAGTTTAGAAATACTTAACACCAAAGTTACGATTTATGAATTATGAATGAAATCTATGACCTGCGTCAACTGATACTACATTCCAAAAATGAGATCACTTTGCCGCTACGGTAATATATCATCATCATTGGTATTATTATTGTGATTATTGTTGATTTAATTGTTTGTCTATTTAAATAAGAAAATTGACGGTGGACGACACAGGGTTAAACCGTCAGTTAATTGAAACTAGGCTGACCCTGGTAGGTCTTTAATAATTAATTATGATTGTATCAACTTAATATATGTATAAGTTTATAAAGCAACAGGGTAGGCAAGAGGGCGATATCATCTTCTCCCGCTTATTTTTAGATATTACTTTCAGTTCAGGTATTGCGTTTTGATATTATGTCTGGATTAGAAAATGTGCATTGCAATTCAAGTAAAAGGAGCTATTTAACTGCAAATAAGACCAGTCTTCTTTTTATGATTTGATGAGGTCGAGTATTTACTAATACAAATTAAAACGTAACGGCCCAGTTGTGTAAAATAATCACGGTTAAATCAATCTTCGTGTATGGATGGTTTGTACGTGACGACATGGCGGCCATGTTGGTGTCAAAAGAATCTCATCAACTACCATTGTATATGCCACCAACATGACCGCCGCTTCTTTGTCTTCTGAATCTCGACGGATTGATTGCAAACCATCAGTAGTTAAATCCTAGTTAAACTGAACTGCGTGATTAAACCATTTGTATAAAAAGGTACTCCGGTGTGAACTAAAAGAAAGCCACGAATTTAACAAAATTGGTAAGTTCTCGTCACTAATTTCGTCATCAAACCTCATGGTCCGAACCATGACAAACTATACCCTCAATAAAACATTCCATGTAAAATGATTTAACAGTCCAGATTCCTATTTGTAGGTAAGAATACAAAAATGTAGTTCACCCTAACAATAGGTGAGGTTCATCTCATACTGTTGAAATGTCTTTAAAGCAACAAAGTTTAGGAACAGGCACGGAACATCAGTCGTCTTTGACGTTTCCGCTTGTAAATTATGCTGTTAGCAAAATTTCACAAAATTGACAAAATAGAATTAGAATTGCCATGTTCCTGGAAATCACTAGCTTAGTTCAATCCAATAACAAACACAAGAAACTTCATCCTTTTGACCAACGTTTAAAGAGACTTTGGTTTTTCTCTTCTATTTCTTCCTTAGAAGACAAGCCCAAAGGTAGAAGGATAATTATTCTTTAATCGCTTGAAAATCCATCAGCCTTGGTGTCTTATCCATACGCTGACGACGAGTTTTGCATTCCAATAGCTATCTGTTCAATACTCAATAGCCTACAGTGTTTCATAACACAGAGACAAGTCTTTGAGGATTTAAGAGGTCGAGCACGTCATTAACTTCTCACCAAGATTAAGGATGTTCGACCGTCTTTCGTTGCTACGAAACGTTTGGTAAGAGCAGATCTCAAATTCATTAAAAATTCATGAGCAAAACACAAAGGAAATCATTACCGAAACGTTGTCGATTTTCTCCTCAAATCCTGATTCTTTTGAGATGCAATATCATGCTCTTGAAAGTCGTGTTTCATCAGATATCCAAACACCTCAAAGTTTGGAAAAAAACTCGGCGATCTCCTTGGTTTTCAACAAACTTTGAGGTGTTTGGATACCCTGATGAAACACTCTTTCTGGTGTATATTACTTCATTTAAGCAACTGCTTTATTTCAGGTATAGATTTAAGGAGTAATCAAGATATGGTGACATCACACTAACATTCTCGAAAAAAAGCATCAAAAACTCTTTGTGATAAGCAAATTTCAATTACAAGCGTACTTGTAGGTGGGGTGTATTTCCCCTACATCAAATTTGTTCACACATCAATCATTAAAAGTGAAAATGTTTCATTTTGACAAAAAGTAGCATCCATAGTAGTTCCTTCCCATATTTTGTTAAGATAACTTTTATCGCTTTCTTGCTTACTATACGCTGCGTGATTCTTTAACTCCTTCCTATCCGTATAGGTCCTCAGTGACCTATGGAGACTTTAGCATTTCACTCTGGTTAACGCCAGACGATTTTACTCGTCAAGGGGAATTAGTCCTCGGACAGGAAAAGGTTAACAAGGACTTAAAACCTATCTCCTTAAGGTGACTCCCTAGAGTATTTTTAATAGGAGACTGGTAACTAAATATGGCTCAGCACGCATGGGGGGGGTAGATAGAGATCTTGTCGAATCGTTATTCCGTCACGACACTGTGGACCGCGTTACTACAAATGTGAAATTTTTAGATGTTTGCTTCGGTGAATTTCTTCTAAACTTGGCAATTAAAGCAACAGAATAAGCTCAACAACATATCTAATTTTCAAAAGTTTTCATAAGACAGAATTGTTTAAAATCCACTATGTCCATTGCAAAAAATCTACCTTGACAACCCACCCTGAAGATTGGATATTTTATTCTTTAGTGGAATATCTAACCTCATACCAATTTTCAGAAAAATTCACTGAAGAAATTCGAAGATAATGCGTCTTAATTGTTATAATCATGAAAACATGCAGATGTTCCAACGCCATTATTACAATCTTAACAATCGAAAATAACCCAATTCGACAAATATCTCATGTTTATCATGCTTCTTCTGAAGTTAGACAGACTTGATACCGAACTTTCAGCTATTTTAAAGATAGAAATTCTCCAAAATGGAGAACATACTAATCGTATCCTGTAAACATAGAAACCTTTGGGAGCCACCTTACACCATCTTATCCAAATGCTTCCTGGTCAAGAAAGATGCTTCCTGACATCGTAAAACTTTCGTCGATTGTTGATGCCTCTCTCTATGTATTTACAACTGACTGTCTACCGTAATGTTAGTTATATATTTCGGCAATGATCTGCAATTATTTGGTTTAAATATCCTAAAACAATGGTTCTAGTTTCATGTTTAATTTCCATTCGAAGCACAACAGCAGGTCAGATTATCGCTGTCGTAAAATGTCTCTTATTTCTGATAATGATATTTAAGGGACTTAGCATTTTTTTTAAATCCTTGCGTATTTCTTAGTGCAAGACTGGCTTGATTGGTCTGGATTGTAATCATAATTGAAAAAGTAATTTAACTTAATATGTACGAAAATCATAGGATTGTTCCTTTTTTGATGACGTCACGATGACGTTACCACAGCTTATCATCCAACAAAACTTCACGGACATATATCACATCAAAATTACGCAATACAATACAATACAATACTATACAATACCATACAAAACAATAATCTTTGTTTAAACACGGTTTAGCTTAAGCGTTGCCTCTTGTAGGCTCATGTATTTAAGTTATCTAAACTAATCGACAATAAAACCTAATACAATCCAGCCTAACTAATTATACATGTACAGTTAAAAATTAAATTTGATTAAAATAATATAAAGTCGGGCATAAAATTCGGACCCCCCTTTTAATAGTGCTGTCTTTTTTGGCCATTTTTCAAAACATTTGTACACTTTGTAAACTATCTACATTACAGTTCACTGTCAGTGCGTTCCAAAAAATTGATGTGCAATTGAACGTTTCATAAAGTAAGTATTTAAACGTGGCATAACTAGTTTGTTTTTTCTTGAAGGATCATAGTTGCTGTGACTCTTCTCCATAATATATGACATATTAGGAGGAGTTAGCTCATTTTAAATATTATACATGAATTTTACTAAGTTCAGCTTATATCTGTAAAATTGAGTATTCGAATTTGCTTCCTTAAGAACGTCTTCGGAAGGTTCACCTTTAGTGAAAATCCATAGATAATTTTGGCTGCTCTAGAGTCCAATGAGTTAAAATTATCATTACAAGTGATATCGCCCCACACTGGCTACGCATATATAACCGAAGGCAAAAACATAAATCTAATAGAGATTGTCTAGATCTAGATAGAAACCGGCTTCTTTTTAACATATTCAGTTTGTACACAAATTCTTCCTTGTGTAGTTGCTTCTTAAATTTCTGAAGCGTTATGAGTATTTATGTTCAATCCCTTAACAATGCGTGAATGTCTGTGAGATTAACTATAGTGGTTAGTCACAAACATCCCTAAAATTTTATTTTAGAAATAATCGTTTGAAATAAAAGTTTATACTCTTTTCTAAACTGCGAGTTGTAAATACCATAAAGAAATGGGTTCACACAACTATTGAAAAACACAAGAATTGTTAGACAGTACTGAGCTAAAATATTTTTAGAGTAGGTATACAGTCCATATTGGATGAGTACTAAATTGATACGAGCTGGCATCCATCCAATGATTAATGCCGAAGAAGCCATAACGGCCACAAACGTGACTCTTTTTAGCGCACGACTGCGAACATGACTCATGGAGGGAAGTCTTTTTAAAGAGTACACAATGTGACAATAAAGGATCACCATAAAAGTGATAGGGATAATAGACTGGAGAGCGAAATCTATCCAGATAAACTCTCGATTGACCACGCTTAAGGCGGTGTGGAAACACACGTTTTTAACCCTGTCGTGCTTTGTGCGAAAAGTTTGCGGTACGCTGATGGCGATTCCCCATATCCACACCGCCAGAATAGTTTTTATGGCGTGATGTGGTTTAATGGTTTGGTAAACTATAGGTTTCACAACAGCAAACCAACGCTCAATGGAGAGAGCAAAGCAAGTGTACACCGATACGAAGCCAGACGTGTAGAGCAACCTCGGATTCCAAATGATTTTGCAATAAATATCCTGGGCAACTTCTCCCTCAGGCATCGGAGGGAGGTAGATATATCGACTGAAAACCAGCGAGACCGCTGTAATGATGTCAGTTACTGCCAGGTTGAAGATAAACAAATGGAACGGGTACTTGAGGTAGGCTGATCTTCTGATGAGTACGCAAAGTACCATTGCATTGCCCAAGAAGGCAACAACTGCGATGAGAGAAAAGATGACTCTGGTGTACCATATACCTTCGAATGACGTCATTGGATGTATTCCTCAGTTCTCTGTAAGAGAGGTCATTTAGAACGTTATTACTGTAAAAGACGTTAATCCTGTGTTTCTTGACGTTTTACCATATACCTTCGAATGATGTATTACAAATATTCCGCAGTTCTCTGAAAGAAGGATTATTATGAACGTTAGTTCACCATTTGCTTTTCATTACCACAAGATTTACTATCATTAACGCGAAAATGCATTCATTTTATTGAATCAACACGCTTCTTTTAAAAGAAAGTAAATACATCATCATAGCTACGCAATCATACAACCGCATGAAAGGACATACCATATCGTCAACAGACAACCATTAACACCATTTATTTATACATTAAAAACAACAAAAATTTCAATTGCGCTAGGCATTTGTCCGGTCTGCTTCAGAGTTGATTTAAAAATTATATAGAATCTGACTACGCACGATTAATTCAGAATATTAAAGTTATTTTAGAGCAGCGACCATTCTCGACGCTCAACAACCAGACTGATGTTGTCCACACTTCCTTTGAATTACTTCTATTACGGTGAAGGGTTTAAAAACAAAATAGTTCCTTTTTGTAGATCTAACTACGTTGTTGACATGGTTTCGTTGCCTCCTATATATCAAATGTTGGTTTTTACATTTAAAGGCAACAGCCCTCCTTTTGAAGTAGCAACCATGGTTCAATAACTTATTTCTGGTCTTGTCACCATTCATGGAGCACACTCGCTTCTAACCTGGTGCGTTTTCAAAGGAGCCAGAGTTTCAGAGATCATATCAATAACTCATTAATAATTCATGAAAACAAATGAAAGATATTAATATCTAATAAATATTTGTAAATCGGTATAAGATTTTTCCTTGATTTGCATAAATTTTTCCTTCGGTTTTATCGGCAAAACAGTTAGTATCTTCAACAAAACCGCTAAATGTGAGTATTTAGATATCGGCATTCTTTTTTTAACCACGATATAATATTGGTAACCGATCTGTATCTGATTTAAAACCTCTATCTTGTCTTCGGGTAGAGTATTTATTATTATTTTACGAACGACATTATAACATACAGTTGCGCTCACCAAATGGTTTCATCTCCTTCCCATTCACTCTGTATTTCTTAGAAACTCAATCGCTTGAATTTTTCAGAAATATATAGTACATCTAGTTCAATTGCTTGCGAATTTGCGTTATAACTTTTGTACTGCACAACATGTTCCCATATTTATTACCCACACGAAGAATATAAATTTATTTCATAAATACTTAGATTTACAGATAAAATTGATCGTGTGAAAACGTTGTTCGTTTTTTCCTCAGCCAATCAGGAACACGAAACGACTTTTTTTCATGTGTGGGAAAAGCGTTTCGACCAATCAGGAACAAAAATCAGTTTTGTCAAAAAATACAGAAAAATGTTTCCGTATTGGTTGGTACGTATCAGAAATCTGTCTTGTTCGATTTCTGACACATCACCAACTCAAACCTAAATTCCGTTTGCAAGCACTATGTTACCTCAAACAAAGAATTATACAAAATACAAACAAAGAATTAGAGTTTCTCATGATGCAGAAATTAATAATTGAGGCGTGATAGTAAACTAAAAAACGAAACGCAAATGATAAATCTATGTATCTAACACAATGCCAAAAGGATAACATTGACCTCAGCAGCAAGCTAGTTGAGCCTTTCATACAGACATTGTCCCGCCTCAACATTACCTCTCCGCTTATCTTCAGCTTCGGCCAGCCTTAATACTTTACGAATAGAGAAAGATATACGGTGAACATTTTATTATGTACTGATCAGATAATCCTCAGTCATTGCAAGCTTACTGAGTTAGCAACTAAGTTAGGGACTTTATTTTGTGAAGATAAGCTTTCCTTTTCGATAAACATAGCTATGCAAGTCTTCACGTATTCTCGTATATGATAAAGATACGAGTGTCTTTAAATCGTTAAGGTATATGGAAATATGTTTATACAATGCGACAGGACTTCCCAACCATAACATCCAGTTAGATCAGCAACGTTCTCTTTTTGCAAAGCATTTGGCAAAGATACCGTAAAAACTGTCACGATGTTCTATATTGTTCTGTATTAATTTGATTGCACGAGTCAAAATCTCTTCAACACAAGACGAACTGTTTTCAGAGAAATTTTGTGACTGATATTCAGAACGAACAGGCAACGGGTATTCAATAGATCAATTTAAGTCTAAACTCTTATTCTCCTTCGAGATGAAATGTTATCCCACGAATTGTTGCTTTGTCATTCAGCTGAGTAAAACTTGCTTAACGGTTACTAGTCAAATATTCGTGAGTCGTTTTTCTTAAACTCTGGATAACTGAACAAGTAGTCTTTATTATTTGGTTCAGTCTTTCAACAATCGACTCCAGGCATTTATGAATATTTCTGCTAACTATCATTTTAAGACGTGTTCGCTCAAAATACAAATTATTTAGCCTAATTCAGTGAACAAGCTTAAGAGGTCTCATCTCACCAACATTACCTTAAGATCGGCGAAAAATTTTCAACTTTACTTCTTCTTGTTCAAATAAGTCGGAAGGCGATGGGTCGATGTTAACAGTTTAGATATCGCTCGCAAGCCACCTTAGTTTTCCATAGCCAAAGGTTTAGGGTAGCTTATACAATGACATTGAAAAAGAACTCTGTTATTAAATAGCAAAAGCTGACTTTAAAACCGTAATACCGACTGATATTTTGTCCTTAGAAGAGTCCAAAATATTTGCATAAATGATAAATTGCAACCTCACATTTCCGGAACCGTAGGTAGCAATTTAGAAATATTGAGCAACAAAGTCACGATTTATGAAAAAAATTTATGTTCTGCGTTAACTGACACTACATTGTAAAACTGAGATCATATTGTCGCTAAGGTAATACATCATCTTCCTTGTTACTGTTACTATGACTATTAGCATTAACTTAATTGCTTGCCTATTTAAACAACCTAGCTCTCTAAGAATGGGGAGCTCGCGTATTAAATCAACTTCAGGTTGAAAAATAAATTTTGTTCTCAGAAATTACCGTTAACAAGATTTGCTACAAAACATATTTTTACCCCCCATCAAAGCGGGTTAACTGAGCTGGAACGAGTTCTCTTTGCTTGCTCCTAACCTGAGCAAATCCAAAGTGGTCGTCACTGCGAGTTCAGAGAATTTGTTTGCAGAAATGTAGTCAGGATTTTCCTTAAGGGAGGGCAGCAGTTAATCACGACGGGCCAATAGCTGACTACAGTGTCGAATCGCAGGTTTAAACTAGGGACCTGTAAGGCAATTTCATGACGTAAGTAAGTGGACCATTCAAAAGGGAATGTCTCCTCAAATAAATAATAATAGGTGTATCAGTATGACACATGTAGAAATTTATAAAGCGATGCATCGGGCAAGTAGGTCATGGACCGCCAGCCGCATAAATGCGGCAGTACATGCTTAAAATTTGTTGTAATAAATACCACTTTCAGTTCTCTCAAGTAAATGAAAGTACTAATGCACAAAAGTGATCAATAATCTTCTTATACATTGGTGTATCCGAGCATTTAGAAATACCAATTAAAAGGTCAGCGCCAGGTCTTGTAAAACTTTTAATCACGATTGAAGTTAAATTATAGTTAAATTTAATTGGGCGATTAACACTTTCGTACAAAAAGGATTTATCGAGGAAAGAATAATAACCATGGATTCAACAAAATTCTCAAGTTCCTATTAGCTTCTTCTTCCGAAACTCATGGTCCGAACCAAGATAAATTGTCCGACGAAAACATTTCGTGTAACATGATTTAACAATCCTGTTTACTGGTCGTAGTTAAACACATAAAATGCAGCTAACACTAGCTGTAGTTGAATTTCGTAATTTTTTGTATAACTGGGATCTTATCTCTAATACAACAGTCACAGAATACCACAGTGTACATTGACGTTTTTCGCAAGTTAATCATGGTGTTATAGTCAACAGTGTGGAAAAATTGCCCAAAATTTCCCAAATAGAGTTTGAATGACCTTGTTCTTTGCAATAGCTAATTCAATTCAATACAATAACAGACACAGAGAACTTCATTCTTCTGCTCGATGTTTAAAGAGATTTTGGTTTTTAGCTTTTATTTCTCCCTTCGAAGACAAGTTCAAAGGTAAAGTGATGTTCTATAATCACTTCGAAATTCTCTGTTTCCGCATGTTATCTATATTTTGACGGCGACAATTGAATTCGGATAACTATTCCGTACATTACTCAATAGCGTACAGTGTTTCATAACGCAAAGACAAGTCTTTGACAATTTGTTAGACAGAGCACTTAACTTCTCACTGAGATTAAGAAGGCTCCCTACAATTCTGCCGAGTCGGGAATTGAATCAAATGCTGCTTTAAGGAGTACTGAGCCTAATAACTGAATATTTTTAATTTAATAATAATCTTCAAAACTTTGGGTTACCACGACAACGTGACGACAGTTTCTAGTATGCTTAAAATATATTCATAAAAGCTCTTTTAACTCCTAACGGAAGCCGGTGACCAATCTGTTTTATTTCACAGGTCAATTCAACCGGACAATCTGCAACTGTGATCAAGATATTTACATTTCCTGTTACGATTAATAATAAACTATTTCACCGTAATATATATTTCACTGTATATTACTGTAATCAATCCACAGAGGTTCAGAATAGGCATTTATAGATTGTGCTACTAAATTGCGTAAAAATTGCTCCAAAAATTGGGAAAAAGTTGCTCAAAAGATGCCAAAAATTAAGAAAGTTGCTCCTAAATTTCGAAAAGTTACTAGTTATAGGTAGTGATTTTCTTATGGATAAGCAATGCAACATAAGGTTAACTTCGAGTATTAGTAATACAACATAATTTCAAAGTATTCTTTCCAGTCCCGCCACGGATGAAATTAAAAAGCAAAATGGCGACTGCAGCAGCCAGCTCTTATTGAATAACCGTTGGAAATTTAGAGCGTTGTTTGTAGGCGTTTTTAAATTAATAACTGCTGTCCGATAGCATTCGGGGGTGCACATCAATAATCATTGATCTTAAACAGCATTTTTATTGTCATCTAAATAAATTAAAAATTTGATTTAATCTGTTTACATCGCTAAATGTTCGTTTGGTGCTTAAAAGTTGCTCTGGAAGGTAAAAGTTGCTTGAGGTTGCTTGAAGGGCAAAAAGTTACTCAAAACTCCAAAAGTTGCTAAAAAGTTGCCAAGCACAATCTTTATGGATGGTTTGTATACGTAATCTGTTGTACTTATAACCTAACTGCACTTATACCATGTGTAAGTTGTCTTGGTGGGTTCCTAAATTTTTCTACCGTTACAAGGATTTATTTCAGGCTAACCTCTCACAGTTACGCTTGAATGTCTGTGCGAATTGAATACCCTTTAAGACGGCTTCACATGGCAAACGGCAGTCGACAAACTCTATCTGGCGTGCGTGAACTTCACAAAAACAGTTAGCAAATAAGTTGGCAAACTGTTTCGGCGTGTTGTAACAACTCTTTTGGCGATGTTCACACACACAGACTTGGGTTTGGCAAGCCGTGTTTGCAAACGTTCGTTTGTCGTGTGAAGGCGGGTTTACAGACTGAGACGAAGATGTTTCAGAACAGGGGGCTGGTCTGATCACAAGATTATTGGAGGTTGAAATTTTTTGATGCCCAGAATAGCTCTCCATGCCTATTTCCAAAGCAGCTGAAATATATATCAGCAACAACACAAACCTTAACGCCAGCAGACGATCGTTCACATTCCATATAACTTGACATATTCATGTCGAATTATACAGGCAAAGCCCACTACTTCTGGCGTACGGGTGCCAGCCTCTGTGCATCTCTTCCTCCTCAGGACTATGCAGGATCTGCATGATCATATACATGATTAACTACATGTAACTAAAGGTAAACTTTAATTTTAGAGATAACCGTTTTAAATAAAAGTTTATATTCCTTTCTAAATTGCGAGCTGTAAATGCCATAAAGAAATGGGTTCACACAGCTGTTGGAAAACACTAAAATTGTTAGGCAATACTGAATAATAAAGTTCTCCGCTTTTCTATACACTCCATAATGGATGAGTATTAAGTTGATACGAGCCGGCATCCATCCAATGATTAATGCTGAAGAAGCCATTACAGATACAAACGTGACTCTTTTTAGTGCAAGAGTGCGGATATGACTTGTGGCTGGAAGTCTTTTTAAGCAGTACAGAATGTGACAATAGAGGATCACCATGAAAGTGATAGGAATAATTGACTGAAGTGAGAAGTCGAGCCAGATTAACCTAAGATTGGCTCCGCTCAGTGCGATGAAGAAACATTCGTTTTTAACTCTGTCGTGCTGTGTGCGGAAGGTCGGCCGTACGCTGATGGCGATTCCCCATATCCACACTGCCAGAATAGTTTTTATGGCGTGATGTGGTTTAATGGTTTGGTAAACTATAGGTTTCACAACTGCGAACCAACGTTCAATGGAGAGAGCAAAGCAAGTGTACACCGATATGTAGCCAAACATAAAGTGCAACCTCGAACTCCAGATGATTTTGCAGTACATATCCTGGGCAACTTCTCCCTCAGGCATCGGAGGGAGGTAGATATATCGACTGAAAACCAGCGAGACCGCTGTAATGATGTCAGTTACTGCCAGGTTGAAGATAAACAAATGGAACGGGTACTTGAGGTAGGCTGATCTTCTGATGAGTACGCAAAGTACCATTGCATTGCCCAAGAAGGCAACAACTGCGATGAGAGAAAAGATGACTCTGGTGTACCATATACCTTCGAATGGCGTCATAGGATGTATTCGTCAGTTCTCTGTAAGAGAGGTCATTTAGAACGTTAGTACTGCAGAAGACGTTAGTCCTATGTTTCTTAACCTTTTAGCAACACCGACATAGGCACCTTTTAGCAACACCGGCAGCCACAGTATGAGCCGAGAATTCTACCTGGAAACAAGAAACTGACCTAGCACTAGTTGTCCAATAGAAGTCAATTTTCAATTTTAAATTATAGTTAATATCTCATGGACTATTCTGCTCTTAAATTCGCAATGGAAATACCTTTCCCTTTACTGAATACTGACACAGGCCTTTTGGCTGCGGTTAGATCACCTGTTTTTCATAAAACTCCTAATTCGTAAATCTGTGGTAGTAGTTACGTACATTTTGGATGACCACTCAAATTCAACTTTCATTGAAAGATAAAATTCCAACACTTCTTATTGCTGTTTATAAACTTTTTCGAGAAAACTTTCACGAACCCAAACTAAAGCTGATCACCTTAGCATCTGGAATCTGCTATATTTAATTGTAGACATGCTCCTTTTCATGTACTTTACACATCATCGGCTCTTTTTACGTGGTCTTTCTCCATGTAATTGTAAGCTTGTTGTCCTATTGTTTCCCAAGGAAAATAAATTCTTGCATTCAAATATAGTGCAAAAACTTTTCATCTGTATATGTGATAGCTGTTTTCTGCCGATGAAACTAAGGTATTAACTGCGTTACAACAAATGATGTTTGTAATGGCAATAGCATGATAAACCCTTGCAAGATCAGTATTGACCCATAGACCACTGCAACATACCTGAAGTGAGAAGAACTACCAAACTGGATTACCTAAGTGATTTCCAAAAAAAGAACTACAAAAAAAAATTTTGAAAAACTACGTGGCAATCATCAAGCTAAAAAGTGTATATCAAAATTCTACAGACGTGAACTGTGAGATTACACCGCTGCTTTTTATCTGCTCCTAACAATTATGAGATACCAATAGCATGTTTCATGAATGGATCCGGTATCCAAATTGGCGAGCCTAGACAATCTTCAGCTAAATATTGCATCAGGCTCGCAGACTTGTTTGTCTTGGCTGGCTAGCTTATTTATCCGACGTCTTTTGAAATTGATGATCCCACAGTTGGGCGCATGCGTTACGCCGGAGTCTGCTCACCTCCATGTAATCAGTGGCTCAGAACGAGGTCTGACAATAATTTTTTACATATAAAAAATAATTATTATATGCATTTGAATTAAAAAAAAAAATTTGGCCCAACACCTCTTTTTAATGAAAACGGAAAGGTTAACTTAGAAACGGACATTTGTTCTTGATTTGTATCGTTGACATCACTTAGCATAGTATGTACATGGATCTCAAAATTTGGAGTGGTAACAAGCTTCTCCATGAAGTCGCTGTTTCGTGATTATTATGTACAAATATGTCGCTTTAAATGCTGGCAATTTCAAGGGTTTCAGACAATTTCTTCTACCGTTCTGACTTTTCTCAAGGTCGACATTTGTTCCAATGTTCTGGAACCTTTCTTTCAATGTTCTATTTGATTTAAGAGAATCGCTACGTTCAAAATAAACAAGTCGCCCATCAGCCGTGTCGTGTATCAATAGGGACCTTTAGCAAAGTTGGCTGATGACGGCTGAAGAATGACCAACCAATGTTTTAGAACTTAAGAGAAACCGCGGATCACTGACATCCTATTAGATACCTAACGTTTGTTTTTCAAGCCCATTGAAGCTTGAAACCTTTTAAAGGGATTCTGTTCTACGGGAAGATGTTCAACTCACCTCGCAGTTTTCAACGCTCTAACAGTTGCGGTCGTCGTGAACTCGCGAAAATGTTTTAAGTGACGTTGCTTGAAGAACAAGGACGGCGTTGTAATTACTCTTGGGACTAAATACTATTCATTGTCTTTGTTTTGGATAAATAATTCTGTTGTATCAAAGCCATCATCTTTCACGTTCCCGTTTGCTAAAGCTCCCTAATCCCTATGTGACACGGGGAAATGTCATCTAGCAAATAACATTTTTCCACAATGAATTAATACGTGCTCATATGACATTACGGATTCAATAAAACTGCTCATGAAAATCTCCCATGTTCACATATGCCTACGAAGATTTATGCTGCTACATATTCCATCAAACGATAATCTGGAGGTTGTAACCCAACCTGATGAAGGGCACAACCTCTGAAACGTCACCAAGAAAAACAGGCGAAAGAAGTTATTCAAGTATTTTCAAATTTAACGTTAAGTTCTTTTGTTTTCTCCATTTCAGTATTGCACTCATACTGAAGTGGTCATTTGAAGAGTTTTGGAGCATGAGAATTACATCTACCCTTTATCAAGATGGCACCGGGCTCTATCAGTCTGAAAGAGCAAAAGGCGATCAAATATAAATTGAAAATTGTCGTTTTGTTCTGTTCCTAACTTTAAGAGACTGTTACTTCGTTTATTGAGAACAGTGGTCATATATACTCCTTTCGCCACCTGCTGAAAGTGTAAAATAATAATAATCCGATATAATTCTCCGAGGTGCAGTGATGGGATTTTAGCTGGTGGAACAAGCTCTTGCGAGTATAAGAGTGACTGTGCCTTTTAACGGATTTGCATATTCTGCCGGACATGAATCTTTATTTTGCAAAGCGTAAATAAATTGCCCATGTTTATAGAATATGATGCAGATGTTTCGGTTCTTTATAATTTTAGTTATAACGTCGTTCTTTGATGCTACTTCAATATCGTTAAATGAAGCTATACACTAGAATGTCACATGGTATTGAATAAGTTCGTAAACAGGAAAGCGGAAAGATACAATCCTCGACTAGGCATAAACTAAAAGTTTATTAAATGGCTAAGAAGTTCTTTTGACTCAACTGTTCTTTTCTTGAACCATGGAAGATGCGTTACTCTGTCCCTCTGACTTTGTCGGCCTTTTCCTCTCTGACTTTGCCGATCCTCTTCCTTTCTGCCGCGCACTTTCTCTCTGTCTGACCCCCTGGAAGTTCGTCGTCGTCTTTTATGCTTTCTTGACGTGTAAATATGTTTAAGGATTTACATTTAGTTTGTAGGAGCATGATTAAGAATGGACCAACCAGATGTATTTGGAACGAGTACTTTTCTGTGCATTATAAAGGTATTGTTTTAAATGCAGTGTTGTCAGATGATAATATTTTTTAAATGCATATTCTCACGAGGCATGAATATTGTATTTTTTTAACAAATTGGTAGTATTGCATAGAAAAGTTGTCTATACGAGATGTTTGCGTTGTTTTGCAAAAATGTTAATGAACTCAAAAGTAATTCGTATTTTCAATAATCACTACGTCATAAAGAAAATTTGTTTCAGTAAATAAAGATTAGGCTGGACTTACACGTTGAACGAAATTCAGCTTAATCAACCTGCACAATTTGTAATATAAATGTATTATCAGCGAAGATTTCGTCCCATTAGCTCCCACGATGTATGTATGTTTGTACTACAAATAGTCCTGAATTATACACATCACCATGCAATATTACGAAGAATTAACGAAGTTCCGCTTTCTATCATCAAAACAATCTTTACGTTGGTCAGTTGTTTAAATACCAAGAAGCAATGGTATTTTATTGTTGTGCATCACTGCAGGACATTCGAGATAGGAAGTATTTTTTACATACAAAGGTTAGCTGAGTTAGAATAATGACTACAACTAACAATAAGAATCAATATTCTCTTGTGCCTATTGGACGTTTCGACCACATCACGTTTATTCCCTTGTTGGTGGAAAAATGGTTGTAAACAAAAGTATTTCCATTGATTATCGGCTCTGTTGAACGTCGGAAGTTTGAAGTTGTCTCCCAACATGCCCGCTTCGACGTGACATCAGACCACAAAATAAGCATTATAAAGAGAACGACAAAATTGTCTCCTGGCAGCGGTACTGCTAACCCCATTGCCCTCTCTCCCCCACAAACTGAGCGCTAAGCCGGCTAGGTTACGGCATGACTGAAGTATAAATTCAAACGGCATAGGTGGTGTGCACGTTACGTCATGGCCGCCATGTTGGATGAACTTAACAAAGGTTTTCCTTTATCGGCAATTATAATTTCATCCAACATGGTGAAAATATCTTTGTCCTTTGAATCTCGAGGGATTGGTTGCACATCACCTATACTGCATACCGTAACCCTTTTACGGTCGAGAATTGAAAATACAAAACACGAACGATAAATTCTGGCTGACCTTTGGATCACCGTTTGTTGGGCAGCAACCATTCTTGATCAGTAACATGCACCAAAATATACTTTTTTTGTTCTAAAATTTTTCGTTAATTCCGAAAATGTTTGTCTCGTGCCAAAAATGGTACAGGAAGGTAAGGGGGGTTGGGGGTTAAAGGATTAACCCTACCCCGGTTTGGCTTTCTTGGCTTTAAAATAGAGAAGTGGCCCCTTTTATAACTTTTTTGTTACTCAAGCTACTTCAATGAAATTTGGTAGGAATCATATTTGGACTAAAAACCATAAATAAATATATATCAACCGTTAACTAATTATGACGTCCTAGTGACATCATTCAATTTCCTTTTCTGGTCATATTCTTGGTATCTGTTCCTGGTCCTCAGCTGGCTTTTACAAAAATGGTAATATATACATATATATATATATTACCATTTTTGTAAAAACCAGCTGAGGACCAGGAACAGATACATATATATAACTACAGACGGAACCGTTTCGGCCTTTTGGGCCTCATCAGTGTAGTGCTGATGAACAGGATGAAAGTAACTGCTATTTACAGTCATCTTTGATATATATATATATATAATCTTTCTATGAATCCTTTCAATTGTTTGCACAACAAATATTAACATTCCTAGCAGAGATAAATTGGTAATATCTCTTTTTATATTCAATTTCTTATAGATGATGTTCAAAATCTGGTTGCCACGGCACGAGATTCACAGCTAACTCACTAAATTACATGTCAAAATGATGGCCATAAAGTCTGGTGAAAAGTCACCAGGTTTCATATTTCTACCTTTACTATTTGCAGAGAAAAATCTAAATATGAGCGCCCCCACTGCTTGGGTAGGGTTAAGAATTACCCTAACAAGAATTCACATGACCTTACACATGTTAGCACAAGTGATCACATCATAAGTAAAAAGTAATATTGATATTTCAATTTCACGTGTGCAAATATGGTCTTTGACATTTAACAATTTTTCACATAACCATATTCACATGTAACTTAATTTAACATGTTTTACACATGTGCTTTTCATCTGCTTCACATGTGAATCAACATCACATCTTCTAATCTCGCAGATGAAATCTGGCATGCACGTTGAATTTTCATAAGCCTGGTAGACAGAATACTGTAATATATACAGCACCTATTCGGTTCAGGGTACCAAAATACCCAGAATACGGAATCAATAGTAGGTAACATATTTTTTAGAGATGTAACACGCTTGCTGACCTGAGACATTTCAAAAGGTAGACATCTCAACATCAGAACAATCGAGTGTTTATTGTTCCCTTAACATAAAATAATGTAATATAAGCGGAATCGTAAATGTGCAATGGGGACAGATACCCTGGTTTTTCCTTAAAGTGCATTCTTGCGAGTCTATTCAGACCCTTTTTATTCCAGAATACAGATAACGATAACACGGAATAACGAAAACTTAAACAGTAGGAACAAAATCAAGCAGTACTAACTAGAATGACCTGGACAGCTAGCAAAATTAGCAAGCTGCACCATTTCTAAACTAAACTAGTCTAAGCTTAGCTAAACTACAGTAATTGCTAAACATGAATCATGACTACCTCTCAATTTTAAGGGGAAGAAACTAGAGATAATTTCGTTGACTTAGGCCTTTTGATTATTTTGTAATTTTAAAAATTTTAAAGCTGCTGTCAAAAAACGATACGTTATGCTATACAAAACGTCTTAGGGTCAACTCACACTGGACGCAAAACCGTAACTCGACTCGACTTTCCAATTTTTAAAAGTGAATAAAATTACCCTAGAGATAAACGTTTGGAGGTTTGCATGCACTAGAATCAACAAGTTATTCTGTCATTGTTATTTTATCAAGCTTCTCTGTGGGACAAATTTATTCACTTCCGAAATTACAAAAATCGCGTCGAGTTACAGTTTCTTGTCCAGTTTGAATAGACCTTCATTTAGTAAACAGAAAACGTTCTCCGCAACTTAGGAAGGACAAGAAATGTTCGTGGGAAAATGAACTCAAAGGGCGAGAGCTTCTAATGCAATTTCAAGTAATTTCATGCAGCAAGAATTACGTAATTAATCAGTATTTAAAAATCGGAGGAAGATTACAGCTGAATTTTGCCAACTTTTGTCTCGATTTTCAGTAAAAATACTGGTTCGTGTGAGAAGTAATCTCCGAAACACTCGTCACGAGTGCTTGCGAACACACAGAAAGACAAATTAGTTTCTACTAAGACAATTAGACAACTTGCACTCGTTGTCTTTGAGTAGTTAACTTGGGCTTCGCCCTCGTTCACTACCTGCTCGTATACTACTCGCCGAGTTGTCTACTTGTTTAAGTGCATATATATGCATTTATGTTGAAAAGTAAACAATGATATAAAAATTAGAGTGCTGCTTCAGCAGCATTGAACGGCTTGTAGATAGTCAAACGTTTTGGGAAACTGCCACAAGTTAAGAATGCTTAAACTGACATTTCGAGCGAAGGCCCTTCGTCGAAGTGAAACGTAAACGTTTTTGTTGAAAGGTAAGTTTGGCTCATTCGACAGAACTCTTGAAAGATATAGGAACACCTTTCTCCTTATCTCACCTCTCTCTTGAAATATTCCGATTTGTTTGATAGCTAAATAAGACGCCCAGTGACGTCATTTTGGTTACACAGCATAGTCTCCCCTCATTGTGAAATAAGTTCTATCTGCGATATTATTTCACATAACCACTTGAAACTTTAAACAGTGGTTTAACTCATGAAGACGAACAATTGTACGTTACGTCGAAATGTTGTTGAAATAGTAACGCCTGTTTTGTAAACCTCCAAGATTTCTAAAATCTAATTATTTGCTTGTTCCAATTAGTTCATGGGATTTTATTCTCGGCCGTTCACAACAAGCCAGACATGTTGCCTCAAGC
Organism: Nanipora kamurai; assembly: GCA_036872915.1. NCBI lineage: Eukaryota > Metazoa > Cnidaria > Anthozoa > Scleralcyonacea > Helioporidae > Nanipora > Nanipora kamurai. The sequence goes on along the minus strand of JBAHVQ010000366.1, from coordinate 187,449 downwards.
ATTTTGTACATCTTGTGAAAGAAAAAAACTAATGTCAAGCTGCTCAGTTTCATGAATTAAACGACTGTACAAATTTTGGTGAGATTTTGTGGAATAATATTTCATACTTTCTTGATAGCACGAGAGTTATAGTACACTTTAAAAAGACAATTTTTTTTTTATTGTAGACATGTTTCGGCAAGCTTATGCCATCTTCAGTATCGTATCTCTATTTAAAGTGTATAATAATATTTCAGATAGAACCGATTTTCCAGTCAGCCAAAATGCTGGTTCACCAAAATTACGTTACAGGTCGCCTCATTTACATATAACAAATTGAAATATCCCCAAAACGAGACGAAATATAATGAAATTATAGAAGGTGTCCCACTATCATTTCAAGAGTTCTTTTGAATAAGAAAACTTAATTTCCGTTTCACCTGCACTTTAATCATAACATACAGTTGCTTTCAAATTTTCCTCTTCATCCTTCGCAATTTGTATTTGTAAGAAACGTAAAGGAATTTTCTGTATCAGTTGAGTTTTTTAGAAAACAAATAGAACATCTAATTGTAATGTTTGGGAATGTGCAATTTGCGTGCATTTTTGTGGCGCAACAGCTTTCCATACTAGTGAAATTGATATTAACTACAATGGAGCGTGCACACGTCACCTCAAAATACATACAAAGCATTTTCGTTTTTTAATTGAGGCAGAAATTAATGAAGTCTTAGAGAAAAATAATTAAAAAAACAGTAAATGATCGACCAATGGATGATCTGAATGTCATGCAGTCTACAAATGTTGAGCATGTGGGAACTTGGTGTCATCACAGACGGTAATTGAACGTTTGTCCTGCCCCCTAATTACATCCCGGACGATCGCTGCGGAATTTACCGGGGACTTGTGATCCACAAGGTCAACGATGAATATTTCTTACTGATCAGATAATCTTCCATGCAGCATGCGTACCCAAGTTAAGGATTTCATTTCGTAAAAGGTACACGTTCCTTTGTTACGAAGTAACGCATGTCTTTATCGTTTTGTGATAAAAATACGAATCTTTACATCGGAAAAGGTATATGGAGATATGTTAACTCGTGACTAGAGTAGAAGATGAACTCGGGTGAAGAATAATGATGTTAAAGCTACTCCGAGTGACGAACCATACCGAACAAGTAGAGAAAACTCTACTTGGCCCGGCAGGGATCGTTCCTGTCCGTATAGGTCCTCAGTGACCTATGGAGACTTCAGTACTTAACTCTGGCTGACGCCAGACGATTTTACTCGTCCAGGGGGAAAGTCTTCAGACCGGAAAGAGTTAACCAGGGTTTAAAAACTATCTCCTTAACTCCATCCTGTCCGTCTAGGTCCTCAGTGACATATGGAGACTTTAGTATTTAACTCTGGCTGACGCCAGACGATTTTACTCGTCCTGGGGAAAGTCCTCGGACAGGAAAGAGTTAAACAACGCGATACGAGTTTTCGACTAATACATCTTATTGTTCGCACGAACTCTTGCAGAGCCTTTGCCTAAGATGCCGCTACCACTGTACCCAAGTTCTATATAGTTCAGTACAAATATCATTCAGTCAAGCATCTCTCCAACACAAGACGACTTGCGTTTTCATAGAGTGTTTGCAACTAATTATTAGAACGAACAAGCAACGGGATTTCCGTACGTCAATTAAACTCTAAATCCATGTCATTAAAATGCTTGTTTTCCTACTACTATCAATAATTCCATTAATTCCATGCGTGAAATGTTATCCCCAGAAGTATAATATAGTCGGTCCGGCTATTAAAACTTCCTCAACGATCATCTGTAAAAATATTCTGGAGTTGCTTTTCTCAAACTCTGGGTATCTTAACCAGTGGTTAAGGACGTCGAGCGGAAAAATTAACGATTTACTGGATTAGGTTTTCAATAACCGAATTTAAAAATATTTGCGTTACTATCATTCAATGTTTAACCATTCTTTACATGCACAAAGTCTTCTCACCAAATGCATTAATCATTTAGCGTTATTCAGTGAACAAGATGAAGATCGTGTCATCTCACCCACATTACCTTATGATTGGCGAAAACTTTGGAACTTTACTCCTTCTTCTTCGAATATTAAGAGAACGCAGACGATGGGTCGATTTAAACAGTGACGATGTCTCTCACAAGCCAAGTCAGTTGCCCGTAAACTGTTTGTATAGGCCGGCTTGTACTATGATATTGAAAAAGCACCCCGTTTTTAAATAAATGAAGCACTTAACTTGTCTATCAAATGCTCTGTTATCTTGAGTTTGCTCTGTTGTTCATATCTATATTTTGTCTTCAGAAGTGCTTCCTATAAATATTTACACAACTGGTAAACTTCACCCTCGCATTTCCGGAGATGTACTTAGCAACTGATTAATATTAAGTATAAAAAACATGTTTACTCTCAGATACTTGAGGGAATTTGCCAGCTTAAAGTAGAGATAGCCTTGAGCTATTTTACTTCGAAAATTTCTAAGCTCTAGACGGGAATCGAACCCGTAACATTCTAATGTGCTTTAACTATTGAGCGACTGGAGCTCAGATGTCATTACGTAGGTAGCATTTCAGGTTGCAAGCAGTCATGGTATTACTCAAGCACTGCTGCTTAGCTGTCTACAAGTATCTAATTCAAAATTTCCTTTGAATGTCGAACATTTTTATCACCAAATATAAATATTATTTCATGTTATCGAGTGTAAATGCCAAATATTCCTTGAACGTTACCATCTACCTA